>JAQFZG010001442.1:0-21206 GCA_034695465.1 Entomobrya nicoleti | reverse complement strand
AAAATGTCGTTAGGGTTTTTGTCGGTCGGTCTTCTGTCGTTCGGTCTTAAAAAGTCGGCCAAGTGACGGTACACGCATTTAATGGGTACATGGATAACAGATGTCGATATCATATTCAGATTATATATCATTACATGACATGGTTTGTAACCATTCAGATTTATTTACGTGTTTTCTTCATGGCTTGACATGACTTGTATAATATTATATTATTACTATCTCTTGGGCATTGTACCGTGGTTTCGTGTACCCAAAGACCAAAATAGATGTTACAGTAAACAACAACAAAGAAAAAACCATCCGTACACTAAGTCTCTTATGTACTTGAAGGCAGTTTATTTTCGTGTAAAACCTAGAGTTGTTATTCATACGAATCATTGTTGCGTGATGATACATGCACAAAAGAAACTAATATATGACATTGTCGCTGATGTGCTTTTTCTGATGTAAACAAGTAAATTTGTGATTTTGATCTCCATCTTTTCGTAGAATTGATTTCCTTTTCCCAGTATTTATGTTAAATAGATTATGAAAAAAATGTATATATGTATTGCAAAGGATTGTTATTTGGAAAAACAGTGTTTTCATTTGTATTCAAATTCCCTCAAGAATTTATCATTTTGGTTGTTTACTAACCTTGTGTTTGAATCTAGTAATATTTATTAAATTCCAACAAATACTGTCACATATTTTGGTAAACACACTAAAAACAAAAACAAACATCTTTAGGTCCCGACTGACAAAGACGCAAATAGTTGTATTGGGATGAAAGTAAAGGTGAATAAACAGTAATACCTATGCCATTTCGAGTACAAAAACATATTTACAAGCTACAGTAAATTTAAAATATTTTGCGAATGTTTGCTTGGCTTAAACTTGTATAGATTACCTTATAAATAACGTGTAATGAGAATGAGAGGATAAGAAAGGTTTCTAATTTTGTGATATATCATGAATTGATTTTTGTTTTTTTCCTACCTTGTTAAACCCTTATTAAATGCTAAATGTTCTTGAGTGACAGTCCCTATCAATAATGGCTGTAAACGTACACACTTAAATTACAACTGTTGTTTACTCACGTGACATTATAATTTTTATATTCTCTCTAGTTATCCCAGCAGGGAGGTTTTTGGATTTGCATTTCAGCAAAAACAAGCTTACAATATGATGATCTCTCTAAAGTAAACGTGATGTACTTTTCCAATTTTTATACATAATGGTTTAAGAGTTTGCTCTTATTTCCCCGCTTATTTTTTCAATTTGTTGAATGAAAACGTTAATACGTAATACGACCTAACCCAAATTACGTTTTATATTTCACGGAAAGATTACAGAACATTCTGCTCAAGTCGAATGCTTATTTTGCATGACGTAATTGAAGATTTTGTTTAGTATAATGTTCTTATACTTGACCAGTTTAATGTCAGTCTTTATCTTATTTATCGGCGACAATTTACAACTATTTACCCACAAATCATTTAACTAACAAGCAGTAAAACAAGTAAACAGGAAACCAATGTAAGCCCTCCATAAGTGAAAGGGTGTTATGTTGTAAAGCTCTCGATTATATTAAAAAGCATACGTTTTTTAAAATAAAATGTATTCATTCATATAATTCAAATGTCAGGCAAACGTGACAATAAAGTTATAAAGGATAAAAAGCACGAAAATAAGTACACTCAAATCTGAACTTTAATATTACAACAAAACAGACTGACAACAAATCTTCAATTTCCCTTAGCTAAACACAAAGCTTATTATTTTTTTCTCTCTGATACATTTGGTTACGTAATAAACAAATATTATTACAGCATGAAATAAGAACATAAAATATACATATTTAAGTTTAAGGATCTATTAGAAAGAAACCTTCAAAAAAAATTTTTTTTAACCCACCATCCACCGACCCACTTATTTTTTTATACAAAAATTGAACTCAAGTACGCACGTGACACAATAAATTGCGCAAATCTGAAACACTGTATATACCAAACAATAACAATACCTTGTTTTCGCTTTAAGGCTGTTTCATTCATAAATATATCATATCGCAGACACACAACGTCTTAGATTACTGAAATAACTTTCTCCAAAGATTTATAAAAAGTTTATTTTCGATATTGAAAGGAAGTGACTGCCTTGACTAAATGAGCACTTCAAGTTTAAATTTCAAAACAAACGTGACTTCGTTAGCATAAATATGAAAACGTGAGAAATGAAATCTGAAGCAAATTTTACATACCATATTTACCTTCAAATTGCACCTTTAAACAATAAGATAACAAAACTACAAGGACGGAAAGTTGACTTGACATTGCGCATATACGAAACGTGGATGAGAAAAAGGAAAACATTTTAAAAAATGTTTCAAAAAAAGTGACCGACCTAATTTAGATTTAAAAAAAAAAATTATTCAGAAGAAATCAAAAGGCTACATTTGAACAATTAACAATGATGGTTGAAAAGTAACATGATATTTTTTCCCATTCTCAACATACCCCAAAAAATCTCATCCTCTCATGAAAGCTTACAATGATAACATACAAACTATCTTATTATTATAAGATACTCATGATAACTTCTAAGACCACTCCTTCTTCCCCATCACAAACTACAACATATGATAAGACCGGAACTTCTTTCCCAACTCTTGAAATTCCTCAGCAGAAACCTTCGCCAATGACCAGCCTTGAAACGGGAACTTCTCAATGGTCTCATTAAACGGACCTTGACGCAAAGCACTGATTCCCTCTTTGGTAACCTACATAAAAAACGATACCAAAAATAAGCCAGTTACATTTTACATCAAAATGTTTAAAAAAAACTTAATGATTAATTATAAATAATTCAATATCAACCAATTACCTTCTTCAAAGGGCTATTCGAAGTCAACACAAGCTCAGTCAACTTCATCTGAGAAATCACCCTCGAGAACAACAGGTCAGTGACCTTCGGCATCTTGTCCAGACCGATCAAAGACAACTTTTTCAAATCTACCACAAAACAATTAAATAACCCAATGAAATCCCACTCACAATTAACTTTCATTAAAGTAAACTTATTCTTCCAACTTACTTTTCAACTTCAGAAAAACCGGACTCCTTGAATCCTCCCCAAAAAATGTCTCATCCCCAACATCCTTACAACCCTCCAAAGTCACCTCCTCCAACCCCGGCAATCCCTTCCACAACTTTAGCAACTGCTTACTCTTCCCCAACCAATTCCCCAACTTGATCCTCTTCAAGTTCGGACACGACCCCACAATCATCTCCGTCTTGGGCACAGGAATCTCCTTCAGCAAACAACCCAGCTCCCTTTCACTCTTCACAAATCTCAAACTCAACTCCTCCAAATTCTTCCTCAGAGTCCCTCCCTCAAAAAAGAAGACAAAAATCAAGTTTGTGGTCTCCGTAATAAATCCATCAAAGTAACTGCCCATCTCCAAATGATTCCTTTTGCCCCCAAGGTTCCAACAAAATCCACGATAGTCGTTCACCGTAATTTCCAAAATCTTCAAAGATGGCCACTTTGGCATGACCCCTTTTTTTCCAAGAGCCATACCCACCACAGAGCGGGTAGTCCAAGGAATTGTCACCTTTTCCAGATTCGGCATGTCCAGCCCCATAATAATCGGATCCAACCCTACTAATGACACAACTGGTCGACCCATTTCCGGTTTGGTGTAGACCCCTCCTTTTCCAAATGCAGCGGAGTACCACAGCGGATTCACATTTTTTAACTTTAATCCAGATTTTAATGCTTTCTCACAAATTTCCAGGAAGACGGAACTCCCATACCAATTTTCGGGTAGGGCAAGCTTCGCATTTTCAAAGTCCCACTCGCCATAGTCATCATGATAGTTTTCAAAGTCGTAGAACTTTACGGGCCCCCCTTCAGCTTCAATCTCGAACATGTCATTAGGCCGCTTGGAAATGTACTGATTTAAAAAGTACATGTCTCCAGGTAGAGTTCCACGCATTTCCATTCCATTAACAGGCTTCACAGATGTCCAAGTGAAGGGCATGGAGATGGTCTTGAGATGGGGACAGTGCAGTAGTAGTTCTCCGGTGAGTGCAATCTTCTGAATTGGCTTATCTTTCCGGTCTTGACCGATCCTGAGACTTTGCAAATTTTTTAATGTTGAGGGAAATGCACGATTCATGAAAAGGCAGTGGGGGTCCTTCATGGCATCCTCTGCCACCTGAATGGCCTTCTCCTGAGTGTCCACCTCCTTTCCAAAGACGAAGCAACCCGCCTCAAAACTCTGGAGATTGGGAAGGCTCTCCAGAAAATCCAATTCCGGGCCTGTGGCACTCAAAGTGATCTTGGCGACACGGAGATGCTTGACTAATGGTCCATAGTCCTCCAGAAATAACTTCATTTTTTCGGGATCATTTTCATAGAAGAGGTAGCCAGATGGATTGTTAAGGAAAATTTTGGTGGTGGGGATTCCCATTTCAGTGAAGGTGTCAAATGTCTTCTCTTTTCCTTCGTTAATTTCAATCTCGGGAGCCCGGTCAGGATGGTCCTTAAGATAACCATCGGTTATCCCTTTAGTCCACTTGCAAACTCGCCGGAGACGAAGCAAGTCATTCCAGGAAAGGAAGTGGAGCAGCTTATCGCCAATCTAAACAAAATAGACAAGAAAAAAATTAATTAATACACAATAGTTTACTAACTACCTTCATAGTATAATTAACTAATTATAGTAGAATTATTTTCACACAAAAATATTTAAACTACTCAGTTAAAAAATACGTTCTTACAATTTTCTCCGGAATCTCCATTATTTGCATGTTCGTTCCTTGCCGTGGAAGCTAGACCTCCTTAAATAAATTAACTATCACACTTAAAAATCCGTTAAATGGAACAGCTGCAGTTGTACAATTAAATTCACTCCTTTACACACTTTCTTGTTTACACCAAATTAACATACAGTTTGACATTTGGATGAACACAAAACAGCAGTCCACATGCTTGTCGTCGCCTTACCACCACACTTGCTTGTATGTCAATGACTAATGACCATATAAAGCCTGTGGACGTCATCAATGCTACACAAATAAATGAACCAATGAACTATTTGTGCTCATCGTTCAATTATCATATCATCATCATGATTGATGCATCTTATCAAATTTTACATAATGGAATATTCCCCAACTTTTTTAAAAATTAATATTAAACTAATTACTTTCACCATTTCACAAGGTAAATATAATACTCTTACGCTTTGTTTTTTTTTTTTTTTGGATTAAAATTCTATATATTTGATGAATGTTTAACATGCTAAATAAATAGCTTTAAATGGGACTAAAATTCTTCACCATTTGACACTGACATCGAACTTGTAAAAATGAGTACTATTTCCGCATTAATTAAAAATCTACAGCATTTTGAAGGCTACATTGTAATATATGATGTATTCTATTATTTCAAAGGTCTCTTAATAGTTTCCTCTTTGATCCATAGCTTTTACCCTTTTATTATGTAAAACAAAGCGGTATTACACCTTCAATTCATCTTTGCATTTCAAACTAAAGACAATGAAGTATATACCTAATAAATATATGCTGGTGGCAAGTTTGCAAAATTATGTGGGAGTATGTTTAGATTCAAATCCCACACATGCATGTAAATTTCAAGATCAAACCGCATTTATTTCATGTTTTATTACTTTGTGGCATCCTCTCCCACTCCCACACTACGAAAGCTGCTTACTCTTTTCAATCTACTTTAAATGCATATCTTTTATATTAATTAATAATATCGAACTACAAAAGGTAAGAGTGGAGTAATGTATATGAATGTATTGAGCTTGAACTGCTTTCACAACGTCAAACAATGGCTATAATGATTATATAATGCATCTTATAATAACCGTATTGTTTATTGTCTACTCTAAGATATAATGACCGATACAAGAGAAAATGTACCAAATAGCTTGTTGCCAAGAAAACGAAAGCTGGTAAAAGCATTTCATCAAATTGCCCCTATTCGTTTAAAATATTTTTTTAATGAAATGGTCTAAAATGAATCGTTTTGCTCACCGCTTTACTTTCCGTGTTGAGCAATTATGATTTTTCTCGTGCTTACAAGACACGATAGTTCCTCCCACTGTTTCTCAAAATATTTCTCAGAATGAATTACATGGTAATATGCTCTACCAATTCAAGTACCAATTTTAACTGAAATAAAATAAAGTTTTTTTAAAAACATTACTAATTGACATTTTTTCTGAAGTCTACTGCATCTCGAGAACAGTGGCTAAACTACGATGGGCCCGGCCCGGGAAGCAATTTTTGCACACACATTACTTCAGATATGATTATATTAGTTCAAATGAATTTAATGCATAGCAGTTCCTACTAAATAAGGAAATGTTTCTACCTCAAAACATAAACTACATGAAACTACTACTGCAAAAGAAAAACTGCTGTTTGTAAATAAAAGTTCATGAATTATCTATATTTAATAATAAATTTGCATAACAATAAAAATGTTTTTTTTTTTGCAATTTAAACATTTGCAAATATAATGGTACGATTGAATCAAAATAAATTTCTAGCGTATACTACACTAAAAAGCCAAATATTATTTTACGATCAATAAACATACTTATTACGACTGAGAGATGAAATGTTTATGAATAAATTGAAAGATGAAAGCATACAAATTATTAAAATACCCAAAAGCTAATCTTTTATTGTTCCAAAATTGAGCCATAATTAGAAATCAAATTTGAATTCCTAAAAAGTCTAATACGAATTCCGAAAAGTCTAATACGAATTCCTGTACAATCGGTTAACAATTCCGTAGAAATCCAATAACAGCTTCTTAATAATCGAATATAAGCTCACTTTATATCAAGGAGACATTTGAAAGATAAATATAAATTGCTAAGAAATCGAATAAAAATTTAATAAATGAATCGATGTATAGGGGAAAATGTATCAAATGGTTTCATTCAATTTTGAAATCGTGTATTCAGTTTCTAAAGATGGATCATTAGATTGCTAAAGTTCGATCATTCGATTTCAAAAGATCACTCATTCGAATTTAAAAGATCACTTATTCGATTTCTAAAGATCGATCATTCGATTTCTAAAAAACGTTCATTTGATTTGTTGGGATTTTTTCTTATGAAATTTATTTAATTTCTTAAGAATCTTGATTTTACTTCTAATAAACATGTATTCGATTTCTAAACGAATATCAATTCCAATTTCTTAAGACCTCTTATAGATGTTTTCAGCATTTTTATTCATACAATATTTATTTCTTAAAATGATTGAGTATGAATTGTTAAGAAATTAGATAAAGGTTCTTTCAAATTTAAATAAAAGTCCCTTAGAAATCTAAAAAACGATTGAATTGACGATCTTTGGGAGTTGGTGAAATTTTAGAAGTTCTTTCCGCAATGAATAAAAATCAAGCAAAAATTGTTTTTAAATCGTGTAAACGTCTGTTTAGATTTCGGAAAAGGGAACGCAATTCGAAATGTGTCCTTCAAATGTTATCGTTCAAGCCAAGGTTGAGCACTTTAAATAGAATTTACGTTTTGTAAACTAAATTTATTTACCTCAAATCTAATTTACATTACTCAAACCAATTTTTTCGGAAATCAAATTAAAACTACGTTCCTTAAAAAATAGTTTTTATGTTAATTAAATTGTCGTTACTCAAATCAAATTTTAGGTTTTCAAAATATTATTTAGGAAATCCTCAAATTGGTTAAATACACAGTCCTCAAATACTTTTCTCATACACAATTAGACCCTTTAAGTATTTTAAATCGAAATATGAATTCAATTAGCAATACAACACAGGCTTGCTAATCCAAATTATTAATCAAATTTTATGTAAGTTGCGAAATGTTTTACAAGAATCTTGCGAAATGTTGCGAAAGAATCTTTACATTTCTAAGAACAGGTTTCATGGTTAACTAGTCTTAGGATCAAAATTAAAATGGTATTTTAGAAAAAAATCATATTGAAGTTTATTTTAAAATATTTTATCAATATGAAATTATTTTTCAAGTCAATATGAATTTTTAGAACCAATTAGGCAAAGAGACGGGCCCGGCCCCTTCGGGGCCCGGCCCGGGAAGCAACTTCCCTCTGCTTCCCTCGTAGTTTAGCCCCTGCTCGAGAATATATTATTAGAAATAATAAATTTGCTACAAACTTTAAATTATTATTTTTTGCAAAAGTTTGGTTTAAACATGAGTGACTTATTTTCTAACGACGTATGTTAAAGAAAAGCTGTTTTTAAATTGTAAAAGAATACTCATGGCCATACCGAAGGAGGTGTCTATATTGTATATCAACTTGTATTAGGCTAATGTGTAATGGAAGAGCATTCAATATAATTAGTTTATTTTTTTAATGATGTTCCTGAAACATTTTTTCCGCCCACTTATAACCTATAAATTTGTTTACAGTGCAGATGCAACCTTGAATTACATAACTGAAGGTCAATGAATATTGTCCTTCCAGATGGATATAATTTGTAGTAACTTATGCGGAATGTGTCACACAATGGCAATGAGTTAAATTGTGATGCATGAAAAATTAAATCAAGCATAAACATGTGTCAGTGCAAAAACCCATACTTTATTATCAAAATTGTTTTTATTACATAAATTCCACATTTGTGTATACTTACGATTAGTTTACCTTTAAATATATCGTGACTTGTTTAACATATTGAGAAAAAAATGGGTGATAACTTGGGTTTTACTATGGCTATATTTTTATGGTAGAAAAGCCACTCTGAAAGGAATTTATAAAACAATAGAAACTTTTTGTGCGAGTCTACTTCAAATTCGTAATGACTCTTGTCAATTTTATGAATGAATTTTAAAGGTAACATATTTTGGCATAAGGTTAATGAAATTATTAAGAAAATCAAACAAAAGGGTTGCTTGTTCGCATAAAAATTTTGTAATAAGCTAAACATTATATAGATCATTATAACCGTATTCCAGATTGAGTAATGTTTGTTTTTGACAGATAGTTAGCAGTCATAATAATACGTCACTTTTATAGATTCTCCGTCAATTTACGAAACCATTTAAATTCGTTAACTTGTGGAAAGGTACACAAAGGTAGTAAAAGGCATTTCTCAGATTGCATAATGTTGGCAAACTAAATGATGAGTGTTATCAAACACAAATGTTTTTGTAAGGTAATGACAATGAGCTTATTTGAGCTTTCCAGCATGATTCCATGAATTTAAAGTCAGCGCTTTGTTGACTCAGCGAAAAAAAGAAGCCAGGTTACGAGGAAATCATTGCCTAAATAGTATACTCTTTACAGTCCTGCCTAAACTAATGATCATTTTAATGAGAACCTTACATAATTTCATTGAAACTGAAAATCATAGTTGACTTTGTTGTCATGCAAATGTTTGCAGTAGACGCTTACATTTGAAATGCGTAAAAGCTTCTTACATATTTTCACTCAAATATTTTTTATGATTGGCACTGAAGGTTGTTTTTTGGAGATTTTATTACTATGTGCTTTTACAATTATAGATTGGTTATATCGACAGATTTTTACAGAGCACACAATATGTATGCATGATGTTTACACTAAAACTTTATTAGTCAATTTTATTAAAATTGAAACTCCCAAAATGCCATACTCAGGTGACAAACAAGGTAAAGTGGCATACAATGGCATTTATAGTTTTAATTATTAACGTATTTTGGTTGAGTTTTTGATGTCAAATTGGGCAAAAAATATTGTAAGACGTTACAAACTTTTGTATTTATCATAACCATTAAGTTAATTTTATTCCACTTAACTTAACACAATTGATCGCTTTTTTGTAACCAAGTTAAATTAGGGTATCTTGTTCTGCCACTTTCTAAAGGATTTTTATTTCTCATATCAAAGTAATACCTAACTTCCTACGTTCTATTTTAAACCGAAGTTTCTGTTTTAATATATGTATACATAACTAACACCTCTAGCAACTAAAATACCGCATTCATAACAAACGGAAGAAATGAAGTGTAAAGGCACAACACTAATTAAAACATTCACTTGTAATGTACTATTACTCACGTTGTTTTTGCAATCACTGACCCACTAAAATAGTAAACAGGTTGAATCCTTCGGAGAAATACAGCGCACTTTTCCCAGAATAACAAAATATCTGTTAGCGGTACTCACTCACTGTTTACAGCCACAAATATAACTTTACTACGCAGCACTTTATGAAACTCCCTTAATTAACAGAAATGCTGTCTTCGCCAAAATAATGAAATAATGAGGAACTCTGATTGTTTATTAATGCGGTATAATTTTAATTTTAGGGAGAACAGCTTACAAAACAACTTTTCGGTTATTACATTACACCAGTTATATGATAAGCAGTTTGAATTTTGTTTTCTAGGCAGATCTATAAAACAAAATTCAGTTGTGTGAACCTAAAGACCTTGCAAAACAGCAAACAAATTGGCCTTTTATTATTTTAACGGTGTACATTATGTGAACAAATTGCATGGAAATTATTCTAATTTCACCACAATGTTTTCATTTTGTGCACCATTGAACCTACGTGGGATCTAGAAGTGCTGCTATTGACTTGGTTCAATGAACATAGAGTATGTGTTCAAATTCCGCACTGAAATTTAAGAAATGGGCATTAGCTTTCTCTTAAATTTAAGGCTACTTTTGCAAATGATCTTGTTTGTGATAAAACAATGCAATTTTTCCAAATAAAATTGTTCCCTTTCTCTTTTCAGTACAAATTAAATTCGTTTGAATATTTTCAAAACCATTTTAATATTATTTATAAATGACCATATGAACATAGGTGTCCTCCGAAGTCTTCAAAATGTTTAGATGTTATTTTTTAATTATATAACTGGACATTTTTCCACCCCTCGTTACCTTTGAAGTTTACTGTTTATACCGCAGATGCAGCCTTGATTTACACAGTCTTAGCTAAATGTCCTTGCAGCGGGATTTAATTGCGTTAACTTATGAATAATATGTTATGTAATGACAATGAGTAAACTTTTACGTATGAAAACATAAATATGATAAGACATGTGTCAGGTCGTGACCTTGATTGTACACCTTGTCGCGGTTTTACAATGGAACACAAAATAGTAACACAATTGGATAATTTGAGTAGGGACATTTTGATAGCAGATATAGTGATATCCTCTAATAATTTCTTTGAAATGTACAATGTCCTTTAAGAAATGATCAGTTTCATGATTAATTGTACTTACGAGCTCGTATTAATAATTCAGGAACACATATTCATCATTTTGTATTAAAACTAAATATGAATCTCAAATTTGCAATACTAGATTGCAAAATAAATTGATTTGTTCTCCTGGTCTAATGATAATAAGGTTTCCGATTTGTTAGTGAAGTACAAAATGTCTAGGTAACAATAAATAATCTCTCCATTCAATAACGTCCACTTCAATGCATGTACTTACTTTAAAAAAAAAAATTTGGTTTTAAACTGCAACATATTATGAATAAAAAGTATTAGCTTGAGCTGGTATATGACAATAGTGCATTTTGAAATTGTATGTAAGCCAGACGTTCATATATTCCATAACGAATATATTGCTGTTTTCTCACGCCGCTTTGATCTAATTAAGTTTGGCATCTCATTTTAAAGAAATTTGGGGATTCGATAGAACTTTAACACAAATGAAAGATAAAGAAAAGCAGGATGAAAGGTTGCGCTTTGTCAAAGTTATTATTTCAACCAGAGAGAAAGCTGTTAAACAAAGAACTATTCATCAAAAGTCACTTATTTTATGTGAAACTATGTGGGATTTAATATTTGCTTGTTCTCAAATGAACTTTCATGTTTCTGTTGAGCCCAGCTCTTCATTCATTAAATCATTATGCAATTATATACATCATTAAAACATCATTTATGACTCTTTTTGTTATTTCCAAAGCTACACGACGAATTAATTTGAACAGCGCAAATCTTGCAATTTTACGAAACGAAAATTTACAATAAAATAATGGAAAGCGGATTAACCTTATGTTCAGGCAGACCGGATTCGACTAATTAAACAAATACTTAGTAAATAAATTTTTCATCAATACGTTATGTACGAACAGATGTGTGCAGACATATTTTACGGTGAAAATTATATCGATTGCAGAAAATTTTATTCTTTTGTGGCGAAAATGTGTTTGATTTCATTTGGTTGTTTGAAATTTTGAAGCCATGAAATGTTACCATTCAAGAGTACGTTAATACATTCGCAAAACATGCCGTAATTGTATTGAAATAATTCAAGTATTTTCAATGGTATTAGTAATCTTTCTACGTAACACTGTCTGTCACACAAGATCAAGGTAATTAAATTATCAAGAAAATCAAAAAAGGCTTCCTAGTTCAGGTAAAATTTATTTCAAAAGGCGAAATATTTATCATGGACCATTTTACTGTTATTCTATGTGGAATAACATACATTGTTGACAGATACCGTAAACAGCCACAATATTGCTGCAAACTAGCAGATTTTCAAGCATTTTGTGAAACCTTTTGAAAACCGTAGACTTTTTAACTGGTTCACAAAAGTATTATTTGTAAGCATTGATCGGATTGTGTAATGTGAACTAAATTAATGAGAAGTGTAACAAACTCAAATATTTTTGTAAACTAATGAGCTTATTTGATCTTCCCTTGAATATTCCAAATTTTCAACGTCAACGTTCCGCTTTTTCAGTAAAGACAAAGGAATACGAGGAAAACATGACATAATATGATGCTCTTTACAAATAATTTCCGCAAATTATCTTCGTTCTAAGCTCCGTTTAAAATGATGATTTTAATGATTAACTTTTATAACATTAGGAAAACTGAAATTTGCAATTGACATTATCATTAAAGTTTACTTTTTGATGACAAAATGAATGTAAATATGTTAGTTGTTTACAAAGCCAAATCTTCTTTGAATTACATAATAAGTTGTGAATGCGGAAAAAGGAATGATAGAAATAAAAGGTTCTTTTCATGAGATGTCAATAATGTCATTGCCTTTTGCTATAATTTAACAATATGAAGAGATCTTTTTACTATTGTCAGGGTTCTTTAAAGGAAATTATTCATCGCCATTCCGTAGCAGGTTTGAGTGTGATACGTTTGTACTTCGTATCGACATCCACTTAATGCTCAAAATAACTTGTATGTCTCCCGGCTAACTTGTATGTCTCCCGGCTAACTTGTATAACAATGAATTCTACCTCTAAGTACAGCTGTCTTAAGTCCAGAATTGATGCAAAGATTTAATGTATAAAAATCTTTGACGTACTTAAAGTTATTTTAATATGAATCAGTTTTGAAAGTCTACTTGAGTGAGCTATTTGTCTACATCTGCTTGCTAGAGTTTTGCTATTGAATTGAATATTATTTTTCAAGGATATAGGAAAAATGGAAAGTGAAAATACCTCAAGTGATATAAATGGTAGTGATAATGATTCCAAATTTTTATTTTAGTTTTGTTGATTGGTTATTCAAAAAGCGGAATAAATGAATGACCCTGAAACCTGTCTGTACAATTTTACCTGAATAACAAAATGTGTGCCCTTACGTCATTTATTATGTTACATAGGACTCACAGAACTAAAGAATATGATACTTTTCACAAAGGTCATAAATATTTACGCTGTTGACAAATAAGTAAGTCTACAATAAAACTACAAATTTCAATATATGTGATTCGTGTAATAAAATATTGTTCCCTTTTGTCAACTCTGAATATTTGATGTCGAATCAGTTATGATACTATGAACCCATTGTAAATGTATATTTTGAATCAATTTTATTATTACATAAAGGAAAGGAAATAAAGGAAAACATCAATGCAGAAATTGTCGACACCATTTTAATAGGCAACGAGTTTTTGTATTTATCTCCTTTGTAGAATGATTCAAGTCGTCACCAACCAAACGCGAAATTATTTATTTTGAATGCCTTTTACTTAGCTATACATTTATGTTGACATGAGTTTTATTTGGATTTTATCATTGTCCAAATTTTACTAATTATTTGTGGCTTCAAAATAAAAACAGTTATTTGATTAGCTATATATGTATATGTTACAACAATAGGACGGAAATCATCTATGTTTTGGCAAAACTCTTCAATATAAATACATACAATGACAAATCACACTCACTATATTTCACGACTCGATTTCATTTAAATGATGTATGTATGTAAGAGCATGCAAATATTTGAGGTTTGCATTACCTGTCACAAATATTTCAAAATAGAAACTGAACTAAACAGTCTTAAAAGTAATCGAGTCACTAACAAACGATAAATTAAACCATACAGATATAACAATTTTTACAAATGAGGTTGGTTAGGAAAATGGAAGATGAGCTAGTGTTTTTGGTTGTTTAAATATTTCAAGGTTGACAGAAAAGTGACTTCTTTGCTGTTACGGTATCATATCCAAATCTTGTAATAATTAAAGTGTTTACTTGCGGTCATTTTGATAAACACCACAAAATGGTTTCCCGCTAACTTCTGAACGATTTTTTTTAAACAGATTCATAATTTTCACCTTCAAATTTGAGTATTTATCACAGTATATTTCTACGTTTTATAACCGACCTTAATTAAAGTGTTTATTTGTTTGGAATTCCATAACAAAAATACTTTAGGTCTCTTTCTCAGTAAAATCCCAAAACCAAATTCATAATTTTTCATTCCTGCTTCCGCAAACCTATCCGTAGAATACTTAAGTGTAACTACACTAAATTCCTACCTTTTGTAACAATGCATAAAGTTCAAACTTTTTAGAAAACATATTTTGTGCAAACGTTGCACAACCAAGTTCACAACCGTCATTCAAATACTGGGTTTTGTAACACAGGGCCATAATCATGTTTGTTTCATATTTTAATTGATGATCACTAATTAAAAACTTTATATATAATACACCATAACGCATATACAAAAACTGTACACAGATTGAACTCTTTGGAGTTCGTCCATTAACTAAACTTGAGGTAATGTGATTTTTGAGAAATACAGCGTAGTTGTTTGAAACTAAAAACTGTCTCTCAAGTGCATTGGCACTTTCAAAACAACAAATATTATTCTGTCTACGTGGTACTCTATCAATTTGCACCAATTAACGAAAGTGTTTTCTCCCTTCTGTGTATGATAATAAGAAAAGCTCTGTTTGTTTACTTGACGCTCGCTTTATTTACGATAATCACGGTAGAATTGTTTTGCGCCATAATTTTGCCATTATCAAATTACACTGCTCGAATGATAAATCAGAGGTAATTTGAACTTTGTTTTCTAAACGAATCTCACAGATGGCGGCTAAAATACCTCATGAAAAACAACAAAGATGAAATTCAGAATGTACTTAATTCAGAATGTTAAATACTTTAGTGTTACTGCTTGCACAGGGTTATTATGAAAAAGTTGACAATTTTATATAAACGGTTTGTAATATTATACCGGTGTCATCTTCATTTTTAATTGGCTAGCTTTTTTATAAACATGGAAAATCGAATTGAAATTATACTTTCTTTAGATTTAATATACCATGCCTGCCCTACTGTTTAAGTGGATTTCTAGACAAAAATGCATGTGTACTATATTTTATTTTTTATTATATTTAGTTTTCAACAGTATGACCTATACCCTTCTAAAATATTTTTATGGTGCAAAGGGATGAAAAATATTGTTTCTAAAAATGACAAAAAAAATACGAATTGAAACTTTACTTGGTAAGGTATTAAAGCATGTTTAACTTGCAATTACTTAAGCCAGGTCACGAAGAGAAAATAAACTTTTTGAAACTTCACGTTTCATGGCACAATAGCCTGGAGTGTATGATCTGAAATATATTGTCACTTGTTTTTTATTTATGACGTGTTTTACTAGTTAAAGATGTACATGTGTATTATTTAAATTTTAGAAGGGTAAAAAAATTTCAGTGGAAGTTTGAAAGTAATAATGACCTCAGAAAAAGTAAAGTTACATACATTTAGCATCATTTCTATGAAGTTGATTTTTTGCTTATCTTTTTGTTGAGTTCATCTGGCGTATTTCCACGAGCGACAGAAAATGTCAAATAGGTATTATTTTAGTCAGTCGTTGTTTGTATCAACTGTGCGATATAATGCAACATACCTATTAATAAAGTTAGTCCGGAACTCAGAAAATTTAACTTAATAAAAGTAAAATGTATATTGACGTGACAAAAAAATCGAGCCATTGCTGAAAAGTTTTAATACTAAAAACTACGTTCACATTTCCTTGGAAAGTAAATGCCATAAGTTTCAGGAAACCTAAAGAACACTAAAGTTGTCAATGAATAGAAATGTTACGTCTTGTGTGTGCTAATGTTATGCACAATTTGTTGTATAAGGTTATGCATCTGTTGAACGCAAACTTGTTGCAATTTCCCCCGATATGCTATCTTAGAGAAAGCTACCGTGTGCTTGCAGTATACGTAATGGAGAAAGCAGAATGCTGGCGCACTGTTCCTACCTGCTACTCTGTATATAGTATATCGCTCTGCTTTCACTAGAGTTAGTCGGCTGCTGACTTTTCTCCTGCTCACACAGAATTCTGGACTCCAGTGCCAAAACCAAACTAAAGTGAAATTGTAATCAGTTTGAAGTATACGTTCTCTGCAAACGATTGTAAGAAATTCCGGAAAGTAAAGTGAGTTTCGTCTTCAGGGTTTTTGACCTTAAATGTGATGTTGTGCAATACATATTTTATCCTCATTCAAGACTTACTAACAAAAAACAGTACAAAAGGCAAGAAAGTGCAATATTGATACACATATTAGGCTGAATTTAACATATAATAATTTTTGCTATTGTAGGGGCAATTTGAACACCACAGTGAAATTTAGAAGTATTGAGTTATACTAACAGACAGAGGTGAAGTTCCAAATTAAGCATTAACTTAAAAAGTACTTTTTGTGTGCACTATCAATTGACCAGTTTTGTAAGAAAACTCAAATCGAAGTGAAAGCTATTTTTTATTTTACGGACGAAAATGACTATCAACCAATTCAACATATTAATTCTTTTAACCAAGCTGAATACTAGCAGAATGTTTTAAACCTCTCTAAAGCCAAAAAAATATTATTTTACTGCCAATAAATTTTCTATTTAGTAACAAAATAACGTCATCATCAACAAACAGCTCAGTTATGGCATCTAATAACTCCACAGGTTTTCTACTGAGTCGTGAAAGTATCACAAATTTCAATGATCCCCAAATGGATTGGCTCCGCACCGTACTTTCATCCTCTACTAGTGACATATGGAGTGAAAATGACACTGATATCAACAACACATCAATTCATTCCCCTCAACTGCATCATGACAGCTGGTGGAATGTTTTTGATCAGCAATATCTACGTCACAGTTTAGAATGGACTATAGTTCTGGTCATCGCATACCTTTCCATTCTTGTCGTTGGCGTTATTGGGAATTGCATGGTGATATTAGTGGTCCTCTTGAGACCACGAATGAGATCCGTAACAAACATGTTCATCATGAACTTGGCAGTGGCCGACTTGTTCGTCATTGTCTTTTGCGTTCCAGCCACTCTCTTGTCAAACGTGTTTGAACGTAAGTCAACAAATAATGAGTATCAGTGTCAATATGTCAGTGTTCCCTACGGAAACGTTTTCCATTCCAGTTCTCAAAAAAGTTGTGCATCTTTTTCAATTTCTTGATTTTCTTTTATAGCTTGGATTCTTGGGGCTTTTATGTGCAAAGGTGTTGCGTACGTGCAGGGTGTTTCAGTATGTGCTTCCGCCTACAGCCTAGCTGCTATTTCTGTTGACAGGTGAGTGACTATTGCGTCAATGGATTATTTGGAATGACGCAACGTAAAATGTGGCAATGTTTGTGATGAGTTGTTTTTAAAATGCGTTTTTTTTAAAATTAGGTGCCTGGCGGTTTACAGACCTTTCAAACGACCAAGTGGCTTGTCCAGACCTCAAGCTTTGCTAACCATCTTTCTCATATGGACTATTGCTCTGATGCTGACTCTTCCCTGGGCTGTGGTATTCAACGTAATTCCCAACACGGGGGGTTTCGAACTTTGCGTGGAAACTTGGGAAAATGAGTATCATGGAAAGTTGTACTTTCTCCTGGCAAATTTTATCATGTTCTACTGTTATGATAATAATCTCGATCTCAAACTTGGCTATATGGTGTCACGTAACTCATCGCAAAGTGCCCCATGACACAGCTTCCGCGGGACCAATAAAGAGAATGCACAAGAAAGCCAGGTATGGAGTACTAAAAATGTTGGGCATTGTGACACTCACCTTCCTCATTAGCTGGTTGCCTCTGTATGTGATCGTCATGAGAATGAAATTTGGTGAAAATCTTAGCGACTCTGAAATCCATCTTTTGTACACTTTAATGCCATTTGCTCAATGGTTGGGAAGTTGGAATAGTAGCATAAATCCAATACTGTATGCATTTCTCAACAGTAAGTTTCGAGAAATGTTCAGGTCACTTTTTCCAAAGTGGTGTCCATGTGCATGGCATCAGAGTAACATGAGAATGATCGCAAGGAGAGCAGGAGTTAGAGGCGCTGTAAGTAATGATACGATGACGGCTACTGGCACTGGCAATGTACAAACAAATTGTGCCACGGTATCCACAGCACATATCTCGGCAAGGTGTACAAAGAGCGTACGTTTTCAAAATAATCGACGCGGAAATTCAACCAGTCAGAGTAACGGGTCATTGCATAGAAGCAATCCTCAGGGTATAGAGATAGTAGCAATTACAAATTCTTGTAACTTAGCTGCTAGAGATTTACAAGGTAATGGTGGTGTAAGATATACCATAGTTTTATCTGGAAATGGGACCGTAACAGATTTGTAAATAATACGATTTAATAATATAATGTGTAAAGCTTGTAATTTGTAATGTAATTTTTTATGAATTCATGCTATTTTGGACACTCCAGTGTTAGTTTAAATGTAATCATGTTTTATTCCTTTGTTAAAATGTAATAAAAATACAATTTATCGCATACAATTGTCATCAAAAAGGCAAATATTTTAGTCAAGGTTTTATCAAAATAAAAGAAAGAAATTAATAAGTCAAATGATTAATATTTGTTCAAGTGTTGTTATTTTTATCACGTTTGCATCGGAACACGCTTATAAATATTTACCTGTTGTTGCAAAAACTCACTCACTACACTGCACTGCAAAGACGATTGCCCACTTAACGAAGAATGACAAAACCAATTTTTTGCAAGTATACATACTATGATGGGATTGGAACCTTAAACAGGTTGCAGTTGTACGTTTTTATTTGTACGCTCCGTTTTTCCAGCTTTTTAAGACCACCTATCACCTCACATTGTCCCAGAGATATACATTTTCTAGTCTTAGCTGAAACGTCGTACTGAATATTACTGATAAGCAAACGTTGTCGCAATTAATGTAGTACCGCGCATTGATTGAAACAAGTCATTTGGTCAAAAACCTTTTTTCGAAACGTCTTTGTCTCGTTTGGCGCACGATATTTAAAGAGAAAACAACAATCAAACTCTTACACGCATTTGAAACTTTTGGGCCAGTGGAAAAATTCAGAATTTCTTTTAGTATTTTTGCCTCTTGTCGAAAAATATTAGTCGAAAAGAATTTTGCCGAATGAAAAAAAATAGTAGAATGCAACTTGTCGAATTGCTTATTGCCGAATTTTATTTTCAGAAAGGAAAATTGTCAAAGTTACAAAAAAACAACATTGAACAGTAATCATATTCATTCATTTATCAATGAAGTATATGTTACACAAGTCTTAAGTTTTTGCCACGGTACTTACTACTGTAGATTGCAAACTTGGCGCGGCTTTTTATAACGTTTTTTACTGCACCGTTGTGTAACAGAAGCAATACTATCTAGTCCACTAAAAGTACTCTTAATAAATTACTATTGGTCTTTCAGCATTAAGTTTAACTACATGTAGAGTTTGGAATGGTGGACTGTATATTTCCTCTACTTCTGAATCTAGGGTTATTCAATTAGATTTGATCATTCCACAAAACAGTTATTCGACTAGATTGGATCATTCGACAAGAAGAATACGACTAGTTTTTCTCGACAAGACGCACAAACACTAGAAGGAATTCTGACATTTTACCTGCACGCGAGGCTTCCAGCTTGAAATTTGGTGAAAGTCGCCATGATTTATGTTGGTCGACATCATCGTGTTTTACTTAGGTTCACTCAAACATACATGAGACTAAATATAATAAAAGAAAACTGCGCATTATGCTTTGAAGAGGTTTCATTATCAGTGTTGAGCATGAGTGCTTTGTATAATCAAAACAAGTCTTTGTTTGTAATCCATTGTCATTTTAAGATATTATGTCAACTAATGTTTACTGTTAGAGTTACATTGAATCATTTGATAAATATTGTCCTGGTTAATTTACTACATAGTGCTATGTAGTATAGGTCATGTCATAGAGTGTAAGCTTTTGTGAAGCACTCCACCGCCAAGTCTGTCCATTTTAAACTGTAGACCACGTTGGCTACAAGCAATGCACTTTTATAGAGAGTCGTCTCTCTGTCTGTATTCACGATCTAGACTTCATGCTAGACAGTGTAGTGCTGTGCTGTTGCGTAATTGTAATTAAGTTAAGGTTAATTAAATAAACCAGTAAAACTAAATATCGGTCACAGCGTGTTTTCTTTTACATGTTATCATAAATACATAACATAAATTGACGACGAGTCTGAAAACCCAGTTTTCTGTAATTTTTGCTACTTAAATTAGTCGTTTGTGTAAAATGGCAGTGTCAAGGATCCAGCCCTTCAACCCAGCAGTGGACGATGTGGAGTCATGGACCGCAGTTCTCCTGAACTATCTCATAGCTACAGGGGTTGATAAGAGCAAAGATGCAGATAAGGCAAAGGCCAGTGCGATATTATTATCAGCAGTTGGAGTTTCCACATACGGATTGTTAAAGGATCTCCTGTCCCCAGATAAGCCCGAAGCCAAAACGTTTGATGAGTTAGTGACTACGTTACAAAGTCACCACAAGCCAGCACCAAAAGCCATAGCGGAGCGCTACAAGTTCTTTAACCACCGTCAGCAGCCAGGTGAATCCATAACCGTGTTCCTGTCCGAGCTACGCAAGTTAGCTGTCACGTGCAAGTTCGAGAAGCTTGACATATC
>JAQFZG010001441.1:0-21209 GCA_034695465.1 Entomobrya nicoleti | reverse complement strand
ATCATTAAGATTAGTTACCTAAAGTAACTTGGTCCTTCGTCTTATTTTTCGCAAATCATATCACCACATTCCCAACAAATAGCCACAATGTACTTTTGACCTTCAGGCTACCTACAAATATAGTATGCCTGCACTTCCATTTCCATCCAAGAAAAATCAATCATGATTGTGACTCATGATAAAAATGCCCAATGGTTGAATATTCTGAATTCGTGATGATAATATTGATAATGATAACTATCCCTGTCTTCAGTTTAGTAAGTCAGAAAAGTATTTGCCCATCTTCCATAATGATTAAGTACGTATTATATGATATTGACTACGTGTTGATTTGTGGTATAATCCCACTTTAACAAGTACATAATAAAAGTAATGCGGGAAGACAAGTAAAGTTCATTTAAAGGGCAATCAAAAACATCTTGACCAGGATTATTCTGTATCTATAAAAGAAAATATATGGGCGCAACTTACCACAAACTCAACTATACTGGAGACCACCAAGAACCTTGACTTCTTTTTAAACAATTTTCTTATGGGCCGGAAAGCTGGGTGTCACGTAACCACCGCAAGTAAAAGGGAATTAAATCGACTCCTTTTAACCTATAAGAAAAAAATATACATCATCAGTAAGAATAAATGAATTGAATAACATATTGATATTTGCAGCGAGACGATTATTGTAGTCTTTGGTAATAAAATAAAGTACTAAACTACCATAAACACTCAATGACAGACAAAGGACTAAGCTTGAGAAAGTGCTTAGAGCATAATTCGCGATATGAACTAATTAAAATAGAAAAAAAATAGTAAACATGTCATGTCGTAATTATAAGTAGGTATAATGTTTGTTGATGTGATAAACGTATAAATAAATGACATATATGCACTCTAAGATTACTTTTATGAATAGGTTTGCTTAATTGTCAATTCCCAGATACGAAAACATGAGTTCATTTAACCTTTCTCCTGATTACATTAGACCAGGGTATTTACTCTTGTGATTTACCATTTTCTGACGATGATTATTGTAAGGAGGATTT
Source organism: Entomobrya nicoleti (assembly GCA_034695465.1). NCBI lineage: Eukaryota > Metazoa > Arthropoda > Collembola > Entomobryomorpha > Entomobryidae > Entomobrya > Entomobrya nicoleti. The sequence goes on along the minus strand of JAQFZG010001441.1, from coordinate 20,169 downwards.
TAACTTGGGTACATACTGGATACATACAATACGATTACAAATTGGAATATTTTAGAACTCTTACATTGTAATACAGCTATGTATGATGGAACTTTTTCAAATTTGCAATGAATGTCATACGTAATAGATCTGAAGGGAATCGGCAGGACGAAATGATTGATTTGCCATTTTCTGCAAATCTGCATATTGGAAGGTTTTTGAATATTCTTTTAATCAATCAGTACATACACCTATACACACATGTACACAGTGTATTTGTCTTTACACCATGATTCATGATGCAGGAATGTCTGGATTTTTGCGTAGGTATATACATAGCAGAGTGCAACCATTAATCATCTTTTTATGAATGCATTATAGGTCATCTTTTAATGGCCTGGATGTCCATACTTTTACCAAAATAATGATGGTTCTAGGAGTGTCCATTTTCATGACTGGAATCTAAATAGTATAGATGTATGCCTACCTCTAATACTAGGCTGGAACGCCCATGACGCAAGAACAAGCAAATTGGTCTACCACTGGATGGGTAGCATCGTGGTAAAGCTTGGAGGACAATTTAAGCACTTCAGCAGTGCTACGTTTATTGTTCATTTCTTACATTCACCAAATTACATTGTATAGAGTATCTATGCATAAAATATGAAATAGTACAAAAATCGTGACAAATTTCGTGACAGAACATACTACGTCCTCATGTCACCTGTCACCTCACGAAGAGGCAAACTATTGAAGAGAATGTAATAGAATGTGCATTAAAGAAGTTTAGACTATTCTGGTTCAGACCAATCTAATAAATCAGTCATTTGCAACAATGAGGTAATACTAAATCCTAACTATGCTGCTGAATAAAATTGCCACAGTTGGTGTATGTATGCCTAAATGTCATATTCGTGAAAAAGAAAAGGATGTGACACAATTGCTGGCACCACATTTGTTACTAATTATACTATATATATGTACTATAATGTTTTAGCTTGATTCTAAGAGAAAAACCCATTCAATATTTCCCAACGTTATGATCGAATACTTCATTAACTTTACATGTTAGAAGGAAATGTCAGTCCGACCGTTGAACCGATCTTGCTACGCTGAGGTAAAATCAGCATGAAGTTTACATACGATAAAAAAATGACTAAAAGCAAAGGAATATTTTCAATACGTGTGATCCTTGTCACAACAACATATGTATGCATGAAATTGTAAGGATTCAGGACAATTTCAAGCAATAAAAGCGGTTTCTGATGTCCCAATCGTCCTACCTTTACCTTGCTCAATGTCATTGTCGTGATTCCAATAAATTAAATTTGCATTGGCATTCTTATATAAATTTCGACAATATCGACATTTAATATAGGATCTGATGACGCAACCCGTAAAAATGTTGAGTTAACAATTTAGCGTTCGTGCAGAGTGGTAGCCGCAATGACTGTGTATAATTTTCACGAGCCCATAAACTGGTTTGCTCGCCCTAATGAATTTTCAGTGATGCGCAGAGTATGCTGCTCAAAAACGCAGCAGTGTCCGTGTCCATTAAAATATAAGCGCCTATGCAGGATATGGAGAAGTTTAACCTTAGTAAGCCCAAGTTTTTCTTTGACATTCAAAACATAATATGCACGCAAAAATCTGATGATGGTCAAAGCGTGTGTGATGGTGATGCAAAGAGGTGCGGTCACTATTTTCCTTAAACTTACTCCATGGGAGATGGGAGTCAGTACGTGGTACATATAGTTGTTTAAAAAAATATGTTGTATTATTGGTAAAATTTAAAAAAAAATACAAGCTAAATACGCCGTAAACAAACATGGTTATGGAATAATACTATATCTCGCTGTTGTGGTACTTGCATTTTGTAGTTTAAGTGTTCATGCGATGCGCATGCCTGAAAGTGTGATACTGATGATACAATCTGCCCAACTACATTTTATTTTTCTAAAAAAATACATTGCTTTTGAATTTCTAATGATGTTTTTGTTGAAATAGTAATGCATAACAGGCAAAGTAGCAGAAATATTTTTTGAACCTGGAACGATAAAATTCTTTGTACATTTTATGGCTATTAACAACACGATTTTATAGTCGGTCGGTATTTGCTATCGTTTAATCTATGAAGTATGCTGCCTACCCTTTCTGAATTCATATTTGTAATCAATTACAAAGCGCACAAGTAGTAAAAATCCTTCATACAATCATTACAATACCCTAAGAGAGGTGAATTACGGTAAAATATAAAAAACTCGTATTCCTCACGACATTAAAAGTTCCCTGAAGTGCATAAAATAATCATTCTTTGTTAAAATACACCATCAGTTAAAACAGAAATGAGGTTCTTGAAAGATGCATTTTTGTGCCTCTGTATGTTTTCTCGATAGCATGCCAGTATGTTGTATGTATTCAATGTTTACATAGGTATTCCCTATCAAGTTCGCCCAACTTGCAAATCATTCCATTGTAATCTCTGCAAATTCGTAAGAATCAAGGTGAAATTCCAACGATTGATTTACATGTGTATAATATGTGCATGTTTTAACTTGACAAAAAAAATGAAGTTGTAAAAAGATCGTAAGTACGTTTCTTTTAAGGGGACCAGCTTCAAATATATGCATAAAAAGTGCACTATGTATTTTGGCAGTGGACCATAATGACCAAATAAGTCTTTGTGTGTGAACACCAGGCACTGCCCAAAATTCCATAAATATTCTTTTCATGAAAGCCAAAAATACCTCCACCACATCTCTAAAAACAGAAATATAGCATAGCGTATATATGTGGAATCAGATCACAGAAATTACAAAGCCTAGTTTCCGCTTCAAAGAAAAAGTTTATGATTTTTCGTGTTGGCATACGAAGAGATGTTAAAAATTATCGATTGATATATATTTTTTAGTGGGATTTACTATTATAATCCTTCATTCTTTATCTTAGAGTTAAGTTGGCACTTTGCACAATACAAACCGCCTACACACGATTGCTAATCCTCTGCAGCAAATTCAGAACATCAGAGCAAAATATTACATTACACTACAAGTGTATTCTTGTAGTGCCACCCACGAACTATCCGTTCATATTTTCTTCATGTTTATAAGCTTAGAGAACAATACACCTCAACAAGCCATATACTATTCGATGATATGGAATACTTTACATTTTTTGCCTTATTTTAATAAAAGCGTTGCACACACTTATAATAATTTGTTATGTTGACTAATAAAACATTGGAGACAGTTTTTTACACCAAAGATTTTATTTCTTATGCCGAAATTTTTATTTTCTGTCATTTTATAAATGTGAAGGTGTGAATTTATTGGTCCCACTATCTAATTTAAAAAAATTCAAATCCTGGACTAGATTATGATTATGATGTAGGCTTTGCGTATGACGTATTAAATGAACTACATAAATCCTGTATTAGTTTAATAAAATTATTAGCTGTTGAAAATGATACATTCATTTTATGCGTCTTGCACCAAGTCAATCAATTTTAGTGCATTTTGGCTTATGCATAATTTTTGAGATTTTATTTTATGAAAAGTCCAAGGCAAGGAATAAATATGAAATATTGCTTGCATTTGACTGGCGTGAGTTTTGTCATACATTTAAACTTCATGATCTAAGATCAACGAGACAAGTCTCATTTTCGCGTGCAAGCCAAGACTAAGACAAGTCTAGGCAATTATTTATGCTTATACACGTTTAATGATCTTTATACCCAACGCACAAATATGCATACATGCATATAAAACTGAATGTTACCTATATGTACAATAATTGTTTTCATTTTGATGTGGGATGACAAGGCGGTCAATGAAGATACTGTTACATTTAATGCAATCAGGAAGAAATGTATAGAAAGTCAAAACGAGAATGAGATGCCACCACATCCCATACTAATGTGGGCAGAAGAAAGTATAATTTGAGCTTAGAAAATGTGTAGTTATAGTGTCTGTCTGGTGAATAGTGATACCAATACCACAGCAGTCAATGATTTACTTTTTTTGACTACATTGCACTTGTAGTGCACCACCTTGACCATGTTGAATATAAATCCTTATTGAACTCTTAGGTTGATTTTTGTATACAAATGTAACTCCCAAGAGTCACCGCATAATTAGTAGTGGTGAAGGTGTAGGCACGCACATATACAGATTTCTACATAATCATATCATCAACAATGTTTCGAATATTGGAAAGCATGCTGTGTTCTTTTACACATTAACAGTTAGAAATCAAACCAACTTTTCAACAATGACGTGTGCGTTATTTTCAATTTTCTGGTCGTGGGCGGCAGATGAGCGCACAAATAAAGATCATCGCTATTTTGATACCAAAAAAATACGTCACAATAATACCACACCCAAAATCACAGGTTTAGTTCAATCAAGAAGTTATCGTTAGTTGAATGATAGGGAGGAGGTGCGTATATAAACTACATATTCTTGTTAGGTAATGTCAATGTTGGTTCCAGTCCGAAATAAAATAGGAACAGTTTATGTCTTCTTGAACAACTGTAAATTGAACCTGCTCATTTTCTCAATATGACTTGTCTTTTAGTGATGCCATGCTGGTTAAAAGACCGAAACAATTATCTATCACGAAAAAGCTGAGCCATAGGGCCGATTGCAAATCAAGTCATTGCTAATTTTCCTAACTCTGCAAGTCTGCAATAATTCCATAACATCTAAAATTGCATGCAAAAGAAACGCAGAATCGATGAATGGTATTTAGATAATGAAGATAAAGACAGACATGGCATGTGGCTAGTCTAAAAGTTCATCAATTTACCCATTTATTTCTCCCACTATCCACTTCATACATAATTTATAATTTTCTGTTGCTACTCTTTCATCATCGCATCGTGAGTTTGAATGTTTACATTTTCATTCACAATCTTTAGCTTATATTATGTGAAATGCGCATGTCTCCATGTCATTATCGGTTAATTTGATTTTGTGTCATAGTTTTCTTATCAAAATTGTTATGCTAAGCCTTGAACTAACTAATCTGCTGACGAAGGTAATTTTTACAGGTTAAATTGAAAGATTTTTAGTTTACGTCAGTTTCTAATAAATATTCTGTATCCAGCACTAAATTGCGTACATTAGCTAACCTGTTGATGTCATGAATAGTTCCTGTGGACATAAATAGTTACAACAATTAATTATCTGATATAACAAGAGACTATAATCATTCGATGATTCGAACAGAATTATGAATATGACAATATAGTATTCCCTTTTGAAAAAAATATGCATGCTATGTATTTACTGTGTACAAACAAACAATAAATGTATGCATATTTTTACAAGTTTAAGCGAAGATAATAGAGGCATAATTGACGTATTTGTAATGCTAATGTTATTTTAGCCTAGTGCTTGCATCTTCCTAGACTTTTATCTTCGTACTTTGCTTACATCGAAGGAATTCACAAGCGACCGTAAATACGATACCTACATAAAAAAAATTATTGCCTTGTATGTCTCATGCTTTATAAATCTTATGTGAACTGTTCAATATGTGAAACACATTAATTGAGATAAAGATGTGCACGAAATGTTAAACAGTTAATTGCCTATTTGATCTAATTTACACCTAATTATTATAAGGATACTAATTCTATAATAGTAAAATGTAAAGTGTACGCAGACATGAAAGATCACACTTGAGACGGTGACAGGTGTCAGTGTAACGCAAAGTTGTTGCTGATTTATGGTAACTTGGCTGGTTTATGGAATACAAATCTAGTTGTTTTAAAATGGTAGCAACAAAGTTGAATAACATAATTGATGATAGATATTATACATATACATACATCACATCGATATCGGTCAAAATTCCGAATATTAATCTTATGTTGAGCTGAAAGATAGGTAAGTGAATGTAAACCCTTCAAGTTATATTTTGCGCACCACTATGGGGAAATACACAAAGTAAAAAACTTTCAATAAATAGTCATAACTTTAACAAAACTTAAAAACTGGTGGCACACTGTCTATCAGACAGAAGAGATATTATTTTGCATTAGTCATTCATTGACTAAAGTTCACACGAATTCAATTCGTATACACCCCGTGATCAACCATCCGAATTTGCAAAAGCATGAATGCAGTAGCAGCAGCATGAGTTTCATTTATACACCAAAAAATCACAGGAAACGATAATGCCAAGATGGTAATGTATACAAACTAGTTCAAGATAAAAAAAAGTTATCTTCACGTATCTGTAATTTACACTTTTATGAATAGACCATGTGCTCTACTTTTAAGAGTAATCAAAGTAAGTGGGGTTCCCTCGACTATTCTTCTCTTGCTTATTTTTGTTTTACTTTTAATGTTCATTCGAACTCGGATAGAGGCCCTTATTTTATCACACAGATATGTTATGTTGTATGTAATGTGGGATGTGGGCCTACATTTTTACACAACATAACGATACACAACGATAATAACAGCTTAACGCACAATACACAAAAGAGCGGGGTTACAAATTACAAGATGAGTGAAATACGCAGTGTATCTTTATGCTAAAATTACCTTTACCCAGTATTTTAGATAAAAGTAAGCAAACGGAAATCAGCCTGATTGCTGCAGCTGTAGAACTATCTATAGTCATATTTAATTTATACTTTATGAGAATGATCTGTGATTATGCCTGCCCGTTACCATGGTGACTTGACATTTTTGTCATCTATAATTTTCATGTTGCTATGAAGATGAAATTTTGAAGATTATAATGCTTTATTGTATTAATTTTTACAGATTTGGGTTTCCTTGTGTTTTTTAACAGTGTTTCGGTTCTTTCAGCTAAGTATTTATTTCGTTCTTCTTGCTATTTATTCTCGTTTGTACATGTCAAAAATTTAATGCTCATCTTTACTCACGATGGCTAATGGCTATAATTGTAGCAATAAAAATCTTTTATTGCTGATATTAAGCGATTCTTCAACATCAAAGATGAATGTTTTCTATAAACAGTAGAACATAAGAGGCTACTTCCATTTCGTTGTGCTCAGTAAGTGTATCAAAGGAAAATTTTCGTTAATCATAATTACATGTTTGTTATTACAAACGAAAACGATTTAATATCATTTTTATTCATGCAAAAAAATGTTTTAATGTAATATTATGTAAATAAATACTAAATTACAAAAGGAACTACATGAGTTTTTGATGGATTTTGGGCATTTGATAAACAAACAATTTTTTGCGACTCTAACAGCTACAGATTACAGATATATCATGATGATATTATTTGCATGCACCATAAAATGTATGTATGTAATTTGTACTTTGTACGCATGCCCTTTTTACTACCAATCGTCAAATCATCAAATCGCATTGTCATTAAATTATAGTAGTACAGCAGGTAACCAGAAATTATGATAAACAGTTGTGCTGATGGTTCTTGTTTCTCGCCATTTTTAGTAGTCACTTAACGAGCAATGATGAACATTTATGCAAATAGTGTGTATGTTTTGCAACTTTGTTGATTTCTCTACAAACGATTAAATGTTTTTGTTGAATGGATCATTGGACTCATGTATATTATTAATAGTTTTACAGATCATTGATTGGAAATTGGTAATCATGACACATACCTCGATAAGTAATGAAAGAGCTTTGCAGAGCTATCATTATCATTGTTTTGTGAACGAATGTATGGTTATGGTTAGAAAACTTTCACTCACTCATTATAGCCATATGTAGAGGAACATATTTCCTTTGTTTTTGAATAAAGAATGTTATTATTATATGACACTCGGCCAAATGTTCTGACCTGAACACTCACACCACACCAGTTATTTTACTTTAACATATGTGGCTAAAGAAATCAGTAAACTTTGAGTGGATCTAAACCAAAATATCTCTAACACATTTGCAATTCATTAGTCTCTCTATCACTATATATTTGCATAGATGTGTAACTTTTTTTATTTTCGTTTGTTTTGATTCGTTGCATAATATTGTAATAATAACTGTCTATTTTATTATAAATGAAAGTGAAACGCGAAACGAGCACTTTTAAAAACGAAGTAAATTAGCTTTCATTATGAAAACTCTAAATTACATCACTGTGCACGTTTGCCCTTTTTGGAGGATGATTTTTTTTTTGATTTCCAATTCACAAATTTATATTCACAGCTAAATATTCTTATAAAGTCATTTACTTGCATACATGCCTGCACGTGTGCAGCAAAAGTAAAAATGAAAACTAAAATGTTTTTAATAGAAAGTATAGTATACTTAATAGTTTTTCAACACTATACGCTTACCTTTCAATTCACACGGAATGTACGCAAATCATCCACAAGTCCAATGTATCATTTGTTTTTCGGAAATATTGCTCAAAAATTCACAACCCGGTACACGACAAGGGAAATTTTCTGTAAAAAGAACATAAAAACCATCATTTAAGTTTTCCTTAAATCGTAAATAGATATATTACATTACACACTTATTTTTTTATTCCCTCAAACTAGTTTCGAAATCCAAACACTTTTATTGTGCGTACATATGTTCACATTCACTTTTTTCATACCATGCAAGAACGCGTGACAAAATACAAGCCATTACTTTATATTTTTGCAATAACTGTCGCTTTTTTGTGTTTCCTGAAGTTAAATTATTTTCATTATAAGCCCAACATGCCCGATCATTTGGCCAATTGAAGTTTTTTTTATTTTTTTTCAAAGAAAAGTAATTACTGGGAATAGAACAAATTTCAGGTTATTAAATAAGCATTGTTTGCTTTAGACCTTTACTACTTTCATTATGAGTCATCATGAGGAAAGAGGAAAAACTAATTTATGTAGTCTTATTATTTCTATACGCACATATTCTGTGAAATTTAACGTAAGAAAAAAACTCCTGCTTAGTTATACTTTAGTATATGTAATCAGAAACCAAGAATAAGCGTTTTTTTGCTCGGTGATTACTATTGCATTTTCCAATTAACTTTTGTTACTTTAATTGGCTAATTATTTTCTTTTCGCCGTTGCGACTTAAATTACTCTCTATGCACTATGTAAACAACACCTTGAAAGAAACGCACAAGATAACTAACTACCTGTTTAAATAGGTACACAGGTAAACTTCAAATATTAATTATTAAATAAGTCGCAAAAAAATGTTAACCCTGTTTAGTAATAGGTTTACAATTCAAAAAAAGAAGCTTTTGCATTCGATTGTAAATATGATTCCTTTCCAGAATTTCATTGACATACCTGATATTTGTTTTGCTGATAACGATAACCGATTGAACTGAACTGAATAACAGGATATCCAGTATTAAAAATATTCCCAATATCCCAATGCAAAATATAGGACGCTACATTATGAAAGACCCATGACTCATCTCAAAATCATCATCATCATTATACAGTCCCTGTTTAAAGTCCAGTTAAATTCATCATGAAATGATGATACAGTAATGTTACTTAAATGAGCAATTGAACAATGTACAGTGTACAGTCAATGGGACTTTAAAACCCCCATAGAGTCATCTTCCATTTGAAAATATTACTTTGCACTTTTCTGACCAAAACCAAAAGTACAAAAACCTCAAAAGAATATTTTTTACTGTTAGGCTATTAAATAAAGCTTCTTACATGATGAAGTACATGTTTTCATCACTTTTATTTAATAAATCAAAAAAATCAAACACGTCCCCCTCTTTTTGTAGAAAGAGAGAGTAAAAAACGGACTAGCTACAAGAATCCATTTAACAAACAATTCATCTGTTTAGTGATTGAAGATAGTGTGTGCACATTTAAAAGTGAATAGCGGTACCTATTTTGTAGCAACAAAAAAAAACGAACAAAAATTTCGTTTTCAAGTTATGTTGGAGTTTTATTCAGTCATTATTGTAGAATCATCCAAACAAAACTTGCTGACATTTAAAACGAATAACTTTATCTTCAAAAATTGCAAACTAGTAGCAATTTAGCATGTTCTGAAGCAATTTGGATTTAACTAAAACGATTAGCAATAATAATAGCGATAATGTAACATAATGGTTACACATGTCGCGAAAATATAATCGCCTGCATAATAGCTGAACATGGTACTTGCATGTATGTATCATGTATGTACCAAGCTGATGTTTTCTTTTTTTACAAATCTTTCATCGTTTTTTGAAAGCAAAATATCGTTTTTAATCTCATGAGAAGAAAATATTTGAAGTTGAATATAAGTGGTCATTAATTGTCGATGTGTGGCGCATGAAGCATTACAGTAACCACATTTTTTCAGCTAAATTAATGGATTTAATTTGTTTGTTACCGTTACAAAAAAGTAAGCCCATATTATTTCATACGTTCATATGTATATGCATTTTTGAGAGGATCTTATTTTTGCGTGAAAAATTCAATTTTTTTCGCTTTACTTGCATGAATATTTTGAGATTTTTTCTCAGGCCTATTGGAATCAATTTGTAGAATTGTAAGAAAGGGAAATCATAAATACACAAAGAACCTGTGCATTCACTCAGACATAATTATGGTGATAGCGAGTAAATAAACCAAACTGAATATTAAACCGTTTTGCTTCGAATTACTAGAAATAATTTACCTATAATCTTCACATCTTATATTTTATATCCTCTATATTCTGATCGTGTCAAATTAATAGACCACTTGTATCACATTGCCAAAAAATTACTAATATATTGATTTAAAATTATTGGGTTCGATTTCAAATAAAAATATTTGAAACTTTCAGAAACAGAATGAGAAAAGTGAAGGTTACAATTTTTGATAAATTGTCGAATTGAGAGTTTTTTTTACGAAAGTAACAAGTTGTGCACATTATCTACATACATCCCCTTCCTTTGCTTTTAGCCTCTTCGCTATAAAAAGCTTATCATTGACTTTATTTATGACTATTTAGTATAACACCAATTCAGATATTCAGATCACTAGCACGACTCCAATAAGTATCAAACGTCATGAGTGATATTATACCTAGGTGTGTGGTACATGTATACTTTGCCTTTTTATAATTAATGAGATCAACCGGAAAGATTTTAAATTTTTGATAGTTTAATGCAGTATATATGTCATGATGATAATTCTTAAACGACTTTATAAACGTTAGGCCAAACAAACTTCCAAAGTAATCCTATAAATTGCGATATTGGTAAATGTGATAATTTTACAAATAACAAAAAACGGAACAACGAGTGCAGATTGCGCAATTGAGCAACAGGTTCATAAACTAGATCTTTTCAACAATATCCTAAAGGTATTGATTATGTCAACTTATGTGATAATATTGATTATAAAAATAAGTAATACATCTTTAATAAATGTAGTCAGTCACCCTATTATCGCTTCATTTTTTGGCAATTCTTTTAGGTCGAGCGAAAGCAACTCGGTTTGTAAGGCATTATAGAGCACGCGTTGAAATGATTAGACGAGCTGCGCCTAGGGTTCAACGAACACATCATTTAAATGCTAACAAAAACTCCAATCGTTTGTTTTAGCATTTTAGCTTTAATGGGTAACTATAACTTGTTTTTTTTACTACTTTCAAGACTACCAAAGTAGTCATCAATTTGGAAGCTATAGTGCTTGTTATATATGATCGAACAAAGAGAGAAGGACATGTAAGGGGAATGATGTTGATTTTTAATTAACTACTTCTCTTTTTCACCTAATTTACTTTAAACGACATGAATAAAAGCCATACGACTGCTATCACGTGTGTTCAAGAGTACGAGCAAAGTACATAGAGTGAGAGATGCTAATTACAATCAATTATATTTATCAGACAAAGCAAGTTCATCCATTCATTCATCACTAAAAGTGTCTAAATATTATGTATAGTAGTTCGTTGTTGTCAGAAAATGACATATTAGGTAGGTAGCGTGGGTAGGTAGGTACAGGTACAAGGACTTGTTTCCTTAAATCATTACGCGTGACATAAACATGCTTTGAAATTCAAGTTACTCCAAATATTCAAATATTTTGAAGTTTTAAAAGTGCTTATAAATTTTAATTACTTAAATGTTATGAATTAAAGAGATCGTATAACTGTTATGGCATAATATGTCATGTCATAAGTGATAAGGTAATGTCCTCAAAATGAGCTTTCTTGGCTGTTGCTTTAAAATATAACGACATGAACTACTATATAACGTCATTCAAACGAAGTCAACTGTTAAATTTACTTTGCCATAAATTTAAGCAAAATAAAATGGTGTACATATATGACTTGTTGTCATCTAGAATTAAATCAATTAGAAAATTATTGAGCTGTTTGATAAAATGATTGGATGACCATAAAGAAAATGTGCGCGACGGGAAGGAAATGGATAGCATCTTGTAGCAAATTATGTAGGCTCATGAACATGTAGAAAATATTTCAATATAAAAGACAAAGCATAGTGTACATTACTTCAACAATGAAAGCACATTCCATATAAAAAATGCGTAAGCACATTTTCTTGTATGCTTTTATTCTCTTCTCTACTACCACATCTACTATTTGTATTTATTCAGGAATACACTTTAAGGAGAGAGTTGACAAACTACTTTTTGTGTTACAATTTAAAATGTCATTTTTATGCATTACAGCTTCCTTTAACATAATAGTAGTTAATGCAGTACATCTAAAATCTAGACAAACTACTTATTGTATAATAAACATCATCAGTGATATCAGGAAGGAAGCATTGAGGAGTCAGGTGTGCGCATACTATTTATCATTATTTGAAAATCATTAAAATAACGTATTTGGTCGGTCCCCGATTGTTCTAAATGTTCTCAAGCAAGACGATACGAGTAATTCGCTAAATGGGGGAATATCAGAGTAATGACTAGTTAATGAGGTAGCCACGAGTTGAAATATCAAATGCCTATATATTTATGTACTTGGGATAACAATCTCTGTGGTCAGAGCTCATTTCATTAGCATACTAATAGAGGCTTGAATTTAGTCTAAAAAGCTTCTGGTCGCACATCTCCAATTACAACTCAAACGGTTGAACTCTCTGGCATGGTCGCATTCATAAAAGTTAAATCACAAAATTTATTCATATTACAACCTTGTATTTCACTTCATGATTCTATTCTATTATTATACAAATATTGACTGTTTTCTTCCTGCTAGTGAGTCAATGTGTGCTCTATTTCTTGTGTCAAATTGACAAAAAAGTGTATAAAGGCCTTGTTTGCACGAAAGTACATGACTTCACATTTTTATGAGATTCAATAGTAAATGCAAGGAAATTGAAAATTAACTGATGCATATAGAGTACATAACTGCAGTATATTTTCAAAGATTTTAACACATTTCCTAAATGCAACCGGAAAAAAAGATTTCAGCAAACTATTAAATAAACTTATAGTACCACATGGTGTGTGGTCCACGCTCCACAGTGTTACTGAAAACAAAAATATGACCGTTCATAAAACTGTCAAATCCTTGGTATAAAAATGAATAATGAATACGTTATCTAGTATGCCCATTATCAAGTTTAAAACCGATGTAGATGCTGTTTAGACATGAAACTAGGTAGAATTTACTGAATCACTCCGAACCAACTTAAAATATTTAGAATGAGTCCATTTAGATTTTTTTTGCAAAACATGCTGGGATCCATCATAGATTGTAGAGATTCATTGCAGATTCCCTACTAGGGATTTTAAGAAGAAATATTTAATCGACTGGATACACGTGTAATGTATAACTATAATTCATATTTTTAGTGTGTCTCTTTCTGACTGTTCTACGTGATAATCTTCACTTTTTACTTTTGACATTCATTTTAGTATCTGGGTGGGAATAAAAGGCGAAAGCCTTAAAACTAATTTTACACACTTAACATTGTTAACATAAACCATAAGTGCGCTATTTTATTTTGTCCTTAGTAGCAGCCAGCCGCTTTGAAAGATGTCCTTTAAAAATTAAAAATGTTCAACTGAATGAGCACAAGAGGAACAATAAAATTGCTACTACTTTTTTTTAATGCCATGCCATACAGAGATGTGATGTACTACATTAAAATCAACTCGGAACCATTAAGGTACCATTTTTATAGGGACACGTTTTAAATTTAATTGTCGAAAAGACATTTGTCAGTATCACCACTTCCATCCTCTTTTAAGTATTTTTTCTCGACCTGATAACGAATATTCGTTCTATATGCACTCTTGCGAATCCTTTATATTCATACAGAATAGTTAATATATACCACGGTCGTCGGTACTATGTACGAGAACGAAACCCTAAACTTGTTAACGTCAATAAAAAACGAAGAAAGATTCCTTGTTCGACTAATTTTAAATTGCACTTAATTTCTTCAAAATAATATAATAATATATATGGTTTAAAAAGTTGAATATCCCTTGTCGTGTTTTTGCGCTTACTTTTATACTCTCAAAAGAAACCCTAAAACTGCTAGTTTATCACGAGCAGAATAAAAATGCGAGCTAGAAAAGATACAAAATTAGGGAATTTCAAGGCAAGCCCAGTAGAAACGTGAGTATTTTCCTTCAAAAAAATAAATTCGACAATACTATAAAAAGCGGTATTGCCATTACACACGCGCGGTTGTTGTAAAAGAAGAGTTTCAAAGGTAATCTTCCTTTTCTATCACTCTTTTTCATTTCAGGGCTTCCCTGCCCTGACATGCTTAAAGCATCACTTGTTGTCTAGTCCCTTTTGCTGTACGTGCATACTCTCACTTAAACCATATCACACTAACTAAATTGTCTAATTTATATTATTTTCATTGAAATTGTGACATTGTAAGTTTTGCACTGCACTGCATAGATATAGATAATCATGAATGATGATTTTTATATAAAGATAATTTTTCTGGGATACATCTTCCATTACTATTATACGCACTGCCAAGCAAGCATATCATAATGAGTCATGATTATGATTAGTCTAAAAGCAAATAAGGATTTTAGGTAGTAGAGTACAATCCTTAGTTGTTACTTTGTTACATGTTCCTGCAAGATGAATTCTCTGACTATTCTTTGGCCCTATTGCCTAATTGCCGAAGGAATCATTTCTACGATGAAATGAGAATAAAACGCTGTTCAACATTATGTGATGCGTCTACGATTTAATAGCACATTTAGTATTATCTACTTACAATTAATGTGTAATAAAAGGATATACTAATTTGAAATTATTACTGAAGATTTTCCTTATTTTATTGTTTACTTTTTAAATTATTATTTTTTCTATGAATTGCGAAATCTTCCTCTTCCGTCTCCCGAACGTGAAATACTCAACACATGCATAATACATTTTTCTTTTATACCCATGTAAATTTTTCTGGTTACACTGGTCTACTTACGTATATGCTCAATGAAATGAAAAAAGTTAATATGATAAAAGTAAGTCTGACTGACTTACTTTTTGGCAATGAAATATACAAGGCACCCAATATCAAACGCATGTTTTGATTTTTAATGAGAATAGATAATCTGAAATGGACAGTACTTTGAACAACGCACAGTTTGTTATTGAAATAATAAGATTCAATATACAGCCCACTTTGCGATAAACGTGTCTACCACTCTGTATCCGTGTAGCTTTTTAATATGTGTGGAATGCATTGTATTATGAATTGGCGATTTACAACTTTTTTTTACTATATTTTATACCGTGTGTGGGTACAACGAAGTATTTATTAAAATTTAATATGTGCATATACCTATAACACACAATTAGAGATTTGTTAACCCAAGTTTCGAGAGAATATTCCTATCATTATGATTTTAAATTAGCTACTAGTTGGCTATTAAAAACTTTTGCGAAATTCATGAAAAAATGTCATTTTCTAAAATGTGGTAATTCATGATGTTCATTATGGTTGTCTATTTTTTTTAAAATAAAACTAAATGTTGAAGTCAGAAACGGTTACAAACATGACTTGGAAGGATCATGGTCACCATACCATGCGGCTTAATTTTTAGCTCCGTACGTGGCTTACTTTGCGAATTAAAATCAGATTTTGATAAACCACACTATTACATGCGTGTCAAATATCGTGTCATGGCTAAAAGTAAAATTTTATGCTGCTAGTTGTATTTCTGTCTGCATGCAAAGATTTTACATAATAAATTTATTTAACCAGCATAACAAAGCGAAATTGATGATGAGATGGGGGATTCTTTATATCCAAAAAATTGTGATCAATGACACTGAACTTCAATTCCGCAAACTCGTGTTTGTACTTCACTAGACAGAGGTCTATTTACGTCATTTGGCCAATTCGAACCGCATCAAGCTGCTTACTAAATATTTGAACAAATAAACTCCTCAACCAAAAGTTAAAGAAGTGCTAAGAGATGACGATATGACATGTAATAATAGTAATGGAACACTGAATGTATTTTTGAAGCTTATTAATAGTCGAAAAATTGAAATTGCGCTAAATTTCTCTCAAGAGGACGAGTTTCTTGAGTCATAATTCATTTATGTAACAATAATTAACAGAATGACATTTCGTCTTAAATTATCAAACTACCAAAAATCGTTTTATTAGCAATTTTTAGCAATTGAATTTGGCAGGACCTTACGTAATTTGAATCTTTTGACTTGGGCGCAGGGCAGGTTTGTGACTGAAAAACTAAATATTGCGCCCAAATGATCATCTTTTATCATTGATATTGACTCAAGAGTTTTAATTTTATACTTTATGAATGGACAAACAAACAACTGACAACCAAAGCTTTGCCTTTATGCGAAAATTAACACATGGATGGCTTTAATTAGATGTTGTTTAAAATGTGGCAAGCGCATGGATTCAAAAAATAGCTTACGGCCATTTCAGCACTACACAAACAACAAGTCTGATGCTGAAAATAGACATTTTGACGTCTACTTGAAATGATTGTGTAATTTAAGATCCAGTTTTGTTCCGCATAGTACCTGTTTGCAATGTTCGTCTTTAACTCTAAAAAGAATACGTCATATTAATGGATGATATTTTCATAGCGTGTGATCTACAATCTATATGAGCCCTAGCAATGCAGTTTACAAAGTTGCAAAAATAAAACCGAAAAAACGTTAAGTCGACATGCATGCGATTCAACATGTGTTACTTTTCCATTACGCAGCAAAGCATATAAATTATTTTGCACTTTCCGTAAAATGACATTATGAAAAACTTGATGGCCTTCGCCTTAAATTTAGTATAGTTGCATGCAGACCTGTTCTCCAGAATTTACAAATGTCATTGTTTGAATTCGAAAATTCTTATGCATTAGTTATATTGATGCTGCTTTTAACCATTATAGGAAAATTCAACTAAATTGAATGCATGCCAAATGGAATGATTCAAGTAAAGTCGAATCACTTAAAATGTTCCTTTTTCGTTAAGTTAAACATTCTTCCATTCACGTTCATGACGTTCACCTTCATTTACTACATACATCTCAATTCTCAAAAAAAAAAATTATGTATCGAGATATTGGAACCCTATCTCGATACACACATTTTCAATACACATTAGCCAACATCAATGATCCCTTCCAAGTTCAGAAAGGGCATTCCAAGGTGAGGGATGCAAAACCATAGGTTTCTTAGTACAAATGTTGCAGTACAGAGTACAGCCTGCCAATCAAATATATACGTACTTATTTATACTTACTGCAATCAAAAGTATTTATACTAAGCGAGATAATTTATAAAGATTGCAAATAATTAACATTATTATACAATGTAACGTTTGCATATTTTTCTAATCACATAATGCAATTCAAAATCTAACTATGAGAATTCAATGAACGAAAAACGCAAGTTAGATATCGAAACAATGAGTTGAACTCTGTAATGCTGCTGTGATGAAGTATAAAACATTAAGCTGCTGACTCTGCTGAGGTATCTAGTTACTTTATTGCACGTAAAATGTTTGCATTCTGCAAATAACATTTAGGCAGCTCAAACTACCTGTTGATTTACAACGAGAACAACCCTCTCTGCAAATCAAGATACTACTGCGAACTTACAACAGTATGCAAAGTTATATTATTTCGCTAAAAGCACAAAGTGTAGTTTTTCGCACTGGATAACGTGCCGTCGCAACTTCAGCATAATTAGGCGCTTTATATGCCAGTAAATTTGTGTAAAAGAACAAAGCTTGCACAATCCGCTTATAGCATGTACCCCTCATTATTTTATAAGATGGGTATTTTTATTGTAGGCTATAATATTGCAACATAGTTCATTATTTTCTGTGATATGCTGTTTCGAGTTATCAAAAAAGTCATACCAAAGTCAAGGTTAACTTGAAGGTGACGAGGTGAGATTTGTGACAACAACAGGTTATTGTTGTGTGTGTAGTGGGTATGTATACAACAATTATATATACATACAAATGTAAATTTTTATATGCATAGTAGCTTTTATGACTTGTGAATCCAGAGAATACAAAAGTAGACAGCGGAATACCGACAGCAACAATGCTTTCAAATTACAATTATTATTCATAATTTTTGATTACATCATCATCGTCATCTCATCACCATGTTATTGTATTAAGTATTTGAATTTTCCATTACAAGTATAACGAATATTTTTATATTGTGCTCATTAACCTTTGTTCCAAACCACAATAGTTATACCTTTCCAAACTGCGTCTTTGTATGTTTAACTTTTTTTACATACTTATAGCAGTACCAGTCTGATACCACCCCTAACAGGACCAGATGCAGCAAACTATGCCTTTCATAAAGAATGAAAAATATTTCCAAAGGTCAAATCATTCATATAATTCAACAGTAAAATGGAATGTCTCTACTCTGCTTAAATGGTCAATGACATTTCTTTTTAAGTATTTGTCACATTCTGGAATACAATGCAGTAGAATAATGGTTTATTTAAATAAATTTAAAAAAAGTCAACGACAAGAGTATTTTTTAATTTATTGCAAAATGCGTGTTGCTGCTGCTCTAATAAATCAAAACATATATATTTCTAAATTAGATAAAAATTAAATCATGCAATGCAAATTTTGCATGTGCAAAGGTAAAAGGGAGCCTTAATTGTTTAAGTATCAAATTTTCACGCAACATTTTATCAATTTTTAAAACTATCATGTAGGCCATGTCCAACATGCAGTTTCAGCAAAATGTGCAATAAATATGTGTCATCGTTCATCATGATATGCAGGTAACAGACAAATTATAAATATCAGACTTGTTGCAAAATAATTCTCACAAACTTGATAAAATAATATTGTTCACCACCAATAGCATTCAGTCATCATTATCCTTATCACAAGTACAAGTCACGTAATTTAACTTAAAATTAAGTTAGCTAGTTTGTGTAAACTTTTTATAATAATGTAACAGTCCTTTAGCTGTCAAATAATAAATAAATCATGGCACTTCTTTGGAAGTTGCAGTTTATGTGACTGGGCAGCTAACCATATGGGCATTGAAAAACAGTGATGAATATTGCAATTTAAAAAATCAAACAAGAAATAAGGTGCAAATTGTTTTTATATAAAAAATAAAAGTTTATCAGACCATCCTTGTTCAAGGGATTTTATCCTTTGGCATGCATCGTAAAAAGAGTAAATGCAAGCTAATGATAACAGTCTTTTCATTCAAGTCTGCGAAATATACAAGAAGTACAAGAACACAAAGAAAAAGACTTAAGGGTGATGTTTTTACGATGTACGAATTCGCTTGAAAAGAGGAAAAACAAAATGCAATTTCATAATGTTTATAATTAAAGTGCAATTCAATCAACATTTACATGTGATAAATTCCCTGCACGTCGAAAGAGTGACTTCATTGGTTTACAACGTGAAGTCGATAACAAAGGGGTAATTTAATTTACCCAGAGGGATGAAATGAATGCTTGCGGCAATGACTATTGGCAAAATTAATGTCGATTACGATGATCATGAAATTAATATTGAGCAACAAACTTTTTTTTTCGAAGTCTCAGCGAACATTACGCATTTTTTTGTGTTTGGTTTGGAGACACAGTTATAATGAAATTTGCTGACTATGAGCCTGACTGCCTGCCGCAATTTCGTACATTTTAAAAGATTTTTTTTTTCAATTTAGCAGAGTTTATGAAAAGTTGGGTTTTGGAGATGCTCCCGTTGGTACTTGGTACTATTAATCCTCCTACGCATTTGACAAATCACAGCGCGACAGTGACAGTCAACCGTCAAACTTTAAGAAAAATGAAA
>JAQFZG010001440.1:0-21232 GCA_034695465.1 Entomobrya nicoleti | reverse complement strand
GACGATGACGTTGAATGGCAGTTAGATGATGAGAATTGCCAAGATTTATCCGACGAAGATGTGGAAAAGGAGATGGAAAAAGAGATGGCTTCGAATGCGATAAAGTCTGTCATCAAACCAGCTCGAGAAGGACCAAGATTAAGAATAAATGGGAAAATTAAATGCTACTATTGCGATCAAGGTGATTTATATTACTACTCACGAACGAAATATAATTCAATATCGTAAAAATATGGACATTGAAAAAATATTTATTTTGTGGTGATTTTTTTCCAGTATTTTCCAAAACGAGTGGCTGCAGCAGACATGAAAATGAAAAACATGCTGAAATTCCAGGACTATTTCCATGTGACATTTGTGGGAAAGCGTGGAACAGTAAAGAATGTTTAACAAGTCATAGGAGGAAAGTTCACAAGGTTGGATTAAAGAACGACAAGGACCCTCATCAACCCAAAATAATTAAAAATCAACTTGCATCAAATACGGACGTGGATACCGAAGATGAAGAAGATTCTGATGTAATTGCAGATAATGAAGGAAACATGTCCACAAAGAGGATACGGACTATGAGACAAACGAAGTTTAAAAAGCTGGTGCGGAAGAAATTTAGGATGAGGATAAATGGGAAAATAAAGTGCTACTATTGCGACAAACGTAGCAAAAATATTTTTAATATTTAATTTTAATCCTTTTT
Organism: Entomobrya nicoleti; assembly: GCA_034695465.1. NCBI lineage: Eukaryota > Metazoa > Arthropoda > Collembola > Entomobryomorpha > Entomobryidae > Entomobrya > Entomobrya nicoleti. The sequence continues at coordinate 20,538 of JAQFZG010001440.1, read as the reverse complement.
TTATCAGGTTAAAATATAATGTAATTTTACAAAATGGGGTTTTGGTTCACTGTTTTTAGTGTTTGCAAGAACAACTGGTTGCTATAGACATGAGAACGAAAAACATGCCAAAATCCCAGCGCAATTTCGTTGTCAAATTTGTGGGAAAGCGTGGAATAGTAGAGAATATTTATCCAGCCATATAAAGAAAACCCATAAAACTAAATCCCCCCAAATTAAAAAGAAAGGAATGAACAAGTTTGGAAAGAGTGAAGGACCTCCCATCAAATTCAAGTGGAGGGAAAGGGTCAACGGGAAAATTAAGTGTAATTACTGCGACAAACGTAAATGGATAAATTGACACAACAAAAAATATGCTTATTGGTCAAAAAAATAATTCTTACAAAATTACATCTTTGTTTATTTTTGCCAGTGTTTTGTTCAACACCTGGCGTCTATTACCATGAAAAGGAAAAGCATGCTGAAATTCCAGGCCAGTTTCGATGTGACATTTGCGACAAAGCTTGGAATAGTAAAATCCATTTATCTAAACACTTGACCAGATCCCACGGTATTGAATCAACGAAGAAAAAAGAATTTTACCCGACAATTGACAGCGAGTCAAGTTCAATTACTAGTGATCCAGAAATCCCGTTCGATGCTAATCAAGTTGACATTGATAGCCAATTAAATTCCACACCTGAACTTGGACAAGATGATATTGATGATGGTAACCGTAAAGATGACGATTTGCAATTGGATGATGTACGTTCTGCGGGAGAAGGTGAGGTTGAGGCCGATGTTCAAAATAAAATGAAGAAGGCTATGGGCTTGGTTCTCCTAAAGACTAGTAGTAGTAGTCTAACGAATGGGAAGGGAAAGCGACTTGCCTGCAAGTTTTGTAACATGACGTTTAGGGATCGTTTTGGACTTGGAAGGCATGAAAGGGCTCATAAAAATGAGAAAAGGAGAAAGCAGATGAGTGAGCAGAGTAATAAATCTGATTGGTTCGACAAGCGACAAAGAGGTTCGTCAAAGTTGGAGTGGGTGGATGGGAAGGTTAAATGTAGTAAATGTGATAAACGTAAGTTAAATTAGTCTATGTAAAATATAAATTTTTGAGCGGATATGTCTTAAATAAACTATTTACTAAATTTTTGGGATTTTTTTAGTGCTTACGACTGCAGTTGGCTTGAGAAATCACGAAACGTACCACAAGTATCAAGAGTTAATTAGTAAAAGGGAAGGTGAAAATGTAACGGACCAAACCACGAGCGGGTTCCTTTTTAAAAGAAAGAGAAAATTTGAGTGGGTGGATGGGAAGCTAAAATGCGGAAATTGTGATAGAGGTAGGGAAAATGTAGTACAGTTTATTGGACGAGTTTTCACTTACATTTTAATTTTAAAATGTTGACTTATTTTTGCAGAGTTTTGCACTGAGAGGGGATTACTACAGCATGAGAGAGAGAAACATATGAGCGAGGAGGGCGGGTTTATTTGCGAGTTGTGTGGCAAGACTTGCCTTACTTTGTACAAGCTAAAATGCCACAAGAAAAGGGTTCATTTGCTGAAATTTGATGGGACTCCGTACATGCCGAAGAATTATAAGCCGAAGAAGACGAGAGTTGATAGGGAGGACTATGGGTTGCCTACGAAGGACGGAAAGGGAAAAAGAGGGATAAATTATTTGAGGGTTGATGGCAAGCTCAAGTGTAACTACTGTGATAGATGTAAGTAGTTGATAATTATTAAAAAGTCGAGACTAATTGAGTGAGTAATTATTATTCTATTATTTTGGTTGTAGTGTTCATTAGTCCTGATGGACTTGGGAAACATGAGAGAGAAAAGCATCCGAAGAGGCCAGGTGAATTTGTGTGTACTCATTGTGGACTGGCTTTTAATAGTAAGGACTATCTGATTAAGCACACAGAGAGAAAGCACTGGATGAGATTGGATGGAACTCAGAAAATACCTCCTTGGGTTGCCACGAGAAAGTACAAGTGGAAGAGGAGTGAAAAATGATGCCCATGAGGAACACATAGCTTATGATCAATTAAATAAAGAAGTTAGTTTAAAATTGAAATGTTTTGTTTTGTAAAATTGATTGAAGTCAAATAAACTGGTTTTTCGTGGATTTTTTTAAAAATATTTTAAAGCATATCGTTTTGTTTTGTAATCAAATTTAGTAATTAGGGTACACAGTAGCTACACATTTAGTAATTTATTTAATGCTAATTTATCTCATCATGGCTATTATTTTTTAAAATTTAAAATTTTTGGGTCCTTTAGTATGTCCAACAAGCAACGTTAAGGTAGACGTTGCAACATAAAGTATACTTTTCTTAAACTCTAAAATTTTAATTGGGTTCGACACAAAATTTGGCTATAAAAAAGACGATTTATTAAATGTTTTAACTCAAGGCTAATTAGTGCTTTATGTCGAGTAATGACTAATTAGATTTAATAAGCTATTTTTATATTAATATTCGTCTTTAATTATGATTTGCTCTGCAATTGCTATCAAATTTGATTTGACTTTGAAGTAGCTACAAGTTTGGACAATATTTATATATTTTTTTAAAGTTGGAAGAATAAATTCTGAAATCAGAATGGAAAATTTAGTACCGAGAAGTTTCCTTTTGATAATAATTCACTTGATCAGCTACTCAAACAGTATAGATTTTGACGAGGGATGTTTCATTGACGAACCAGCTTCATTATTACAAGTGGCCTTTGTGATGGACAACACTGGTACATTTGTGGGAGGTGCAAATAGTTTCTTTTTACAGTTTGCTGCCTTAGCGCCAAAACTAATGGAGGAAATCGATAAGGACCATCCTGGAGTTCAGTTTGCACACACAATTCACGCGGATTGGCCGATTTCTGCAAGACCTTCACACGCCACTATTGGCCCTCAACACAATCTTCATAATATATCGTGAGTACATTTATTTTGTAGCTGAACGCAAATCTATTGGGTACAAGCTTGTGTTACATCAAATGTGTATTTAAATCATACTGAATGTTTTAGAGAGGCCTGCTACAATCGAACGACAAAATTCACAACGGATAGGGACCTCTTTAGTAGACAAATGGCGCGAGTCGGAGCGTTAGGAAGTGGCGAACAAGAAAATGGTTTATCCGCTTTGGCTTTTACAGCAGCAGATACGAGTTTAGGCTGGATACGGAATTCAACTTTTACTGACGGCAGACCAGTGAGACGTGTGCTCATTTTAGTGACGGATGAAGACGATTTACTCAAACTCGGTGTACCTGGAGATCGTGGCGAGTTTAAGGGAGATGGGACTGATACATGTTCAACATCAAAACCGCCAACTCACAAGGTTTTAAAAGAAGTATTTGAAAAATACCAAATGACGGTGATTTCATTATTGGCCGAAAACTCAGCACGTCCTAACCTTACATTATTATACAGAAAACATTTTGAGAAAATTGGAAGTAGCATTAAATATTGCAGCAGATCATTTGTTGTTAAAAGCGGAAGAAGTCTCTGGACTGATTCAGAACTAAAACAAAAGGATTCAAAGGGTTTCTGGTCCGGTGAAAAACTTATAGGCGAAGAGGAAGGAGTAGCTAATTTTCAGCCACTTAAACAAAAAGAAGTAGCAAAACTATCAGAAACATTGATTAAAGCTAGAAAATATGAAGATCTCATTAGATATGTGAAGGAATGTTTAAAGGAAACTGGGACAAGTGGTTGTTTATTCGGAGATCCAGAGGGTTATAACACACTTGGATTTTAAATTCGGATTCACGATTTGCTTTTAATTTAATATGTAAACGATTTTCTTGAATAAAAACTTCTAATTCTGGCTTCAATTGCTTTGTTAAATTACAAAAACTCAAAATCTGTAATCGAAACATTTGATCTTTGTCTTGTCCATTGCTATTTACGTAAATATGTCAGTTTACAAACTTATTTTTAGACTCAGACTGTAAAGATTGAATTCGGATAGCACTGAATAAACACCAAAGCGTTACATTGCATTACTAGACACGAATTAAAAGGAGGGGCATGGCATTGTCATTTTATGCTATTTCTTAACCAACCTAGTCATTAATAGAATATGCTAGGACTTACTTTATTTCAGTGTTAAATTGTTTAGTCATTACAGGTTTATTTTACAACTAAAACGATAACGAATTATTTGGCAATTTATAGTGAAAGATCGTGCTACATTACAAAAAATAGGATGGAACCTCGAGGATGGAAATAGATTTCGAGGAATTTCAAGTGCCCAAAATACATATACCTACATACCTACATTATTCCCTTAATTGTGCTATATTTTTAGCTCAAATTGTGTTTTGTTAAGCACAAAAATCTAGCTTATGTACAACTTCAGGAAAAATTTGTGTACAAAATGTATCTTAAAGCTCATACTACCTATTACTAAATATTAATGGCTGTACATTTATTTAAACTGCATTTTTCGCTTGGATATGTGAACTAAATATAAACATTTTAGCATGTCGGAACAGCTTTGAAACTTTGCCAAAGCATTTTGTGAAAAACTTCGCAACTTTTCTGTGTAGTTCTCGTCTGCACAGATTTTCGACACAAAAAAACATAGAGGATAACAACAAACCAACGCCTGGTATTAAAGTCAAAACAAATATTGCTGTTTTGTTTCCAAAGGTTGCAGGTGTGCTACTTTGATTGGATGCAGTAACAAGTCTATTCATGCTAGTTTTTAAAACAAGAGAGTACTCTGCAAACTTTTTCCACCATTCAAACACACCAGCCTCGGAAATGTATCTTGGTCGAACTGCTATGTTGGGTGGAAAATATCCCCTCAATTTGTACCCCCAGAACGTCTCAAGTATTTTATCTTTACCGAAAAATGTCGGTTTGCCCATGTGCTTTAGAATTGTGTAAAGTTGAATTGCTTTTTGTCGTTCCAATACAATTGCAGACTTCTTACATCTGTTCATATGAATATTTAAAATGGTAGAAACTTTTTCGTAAAATCCTTGTCCATAATCTGGTAACATGGCAGAGTTGTTGATATAATTCCACATTTCTTTTGGGATTTCATGTTTTAAATAATTTAAACTAAATTCGTTGGTCTGGTAAGGTCTTAACCAAGTCATTAGCTTGTACCATAATTCAGAAACGACTGGAAGTGACTCATGGGTGATTATTTTGCCGTATTTTTCATGAAGCTTAACAAGTTTATTAATTTTAAAATATTTCGACTTCTGAAAAAATCCCAAGTGAATACGAGGCGTAAAAGTGTTAAATTGGTATTCTTCAAGCATTTGAAAAGTGTCGAATTGAACTAATGAAGGCTCCGCAGTTAATCTAGTCACATTGTCTCCGGTGTATAGTGTGCTTAAGAACAGCCACGTAATTGGAACGAAGAAGACACTCAGGTAAAACGAAGCCTTTGTTTTACTAGAAATATTAAAGTAGCGACTAGACTGGTCTAATATGGAAAATAGTGTTGAAAAATTTATATCAAATAAACTTGGATTACTTTTTGCGCCGAGTGAAGTCTTGGAGAATTTAACAATCCAAGAAACAATAAAGCAAATGGTCAAAATTAGCGACCATGTGGGAGTATCAAAGGGAGAAATTAATTCGACCAACTGGTTCATCCAATGGATTTGTTCCTTGTGACAGCTCACAAAGCGTAATTGATCAATAGAGGTAACTAATCGATACTCTTTGAACATAATTGGGGATCTAGAAGAATGTCGTACTATCATTGGACGAAATATTGGATGCGAATCAATAGCCTTCGTTGGGCTGCAAGCATCAACAACTACGTTTTCCCACTTGGAATAAAAATCACCATAATTACCAGAAAATGTAATATTTACTGACGTTGGTAACAGAAGTGAGATCAAGTGCACGTCAGCTAAATACGATATGGCTTTTAGGTCCCGTTGAAATGAATGTTTTGATAGGGTATTCAGAACATCTGCTTTTCCTTTTAAGTTGCCGTAACCTCTCATATTCATCACAAGCACTACTTGAACTGAGTGGGGATCAGGATTAATTTGTTGAATTTGTTGCATAATATTTTGAAGTTCAATTCTAGTAGTTGGAATTAATTTTGAATGGGTTGAAATGGTTTTAAGGGAATCACACGGATCACAATATGGGCACAAAGTTTTAAGATAATTGGAAGGGTATTCCCAAATAAGAACACTAACTGATAGTCTGGACAAGTAATAAGTGTCGAGGGTAACCCCTGCAATCCATTTTTTGACATCTTTTTCATTCCCACATATTGAGTCTATTCCCACGCTACATATTAGTAGTGAAACTAGAGGAACTGTACTCAAATATTCAAGCTTCCACTTTTGTGTTGAAAATGATGTTTGAAAGTTTGTCATAATTGGGTTTTTAAGAACGCTTTCCCAGTACAAATGTCTTTCATATAACTCCGGATATTGTTTTTGGGTTGGCGGGTGCAGATAGATGTTAGCATCACACATTTGGTTTTTACTGTTCAGTTGAAATGACGCCGTGAGAGTTTGGGCCGCATAACTAAAAGCTTCAAAGTAAGATGGTAGCTCTGCACTGTTTGTGTTTGCATTGAAATAATTTGATATATTTTGAGATTTTAAGGCTGTATATGTGGGGCCCAGCTCGAATGGATACAGGTATATTTCTTTCAATGAAGATAAGTAGCGAAGAAGGAGAAGTGGTTGATGTAATACTTGAAAATCAATATTTAGGCCTTTAAAATTCATCACACGTATATTACAGCCACTAAAGCTATTTAGAATGGAAATTGGCTGGGTGGAATCTTTAAGTGACGTGTGTAGTGCTGCGAATGTCAAAACGTTTTTAAGGAAACATAAAAATAGAAAAGATAAATGAAATGCAAAATTGAATGATTTCCACATCGTTAAAATGTAATAAATACAATTTCTCAAGCCCCTAAATATTGGTAACCTATTCTGGATTATACGAACTTTCCGTGTTAAACTTTTTAAGCAGCAAGCATTAAACAATTTAAATAATCTTTTTACGTTATTCGAAAAAGGAGGCTTGTGTATTGTTTCTGAGCACAGTTTTTTGTATTGTGTATTTGACAAACCGACACCTTATTTTATGGAAATCGTTAACAAACTATTTGCCAAAGAATACAATGTAGCCGTATATAGCTACAAAAACATATCCCTTGAGCTATTGATTGTTAAAGCTTGTAGTTCCACGTGAGCAATTTGTCACTTTTACAAAACTACCAACTGAATTACGTGTTGGAAGAAAAATAAAATCGATTATTTCAATTAATTATTTAAACTACTTTCTAGCAGAGCAATCGTCTCAGAAATACCATTTTCTGCATTCCGTGTCATGTCGTAACTAGTTCAATTTGTAATTATCTTGTATACATGTAAGACCAAATCGAATGGCACACGTGCAGTAATAATGAGGAACGCAAAACTATCTATTCATGTAAGTATAATATTGAAATAAAACAAATATTAAGACATTAAATAAATAAAATTGTAATTTTTATAATGTAAACGATTTTTAACAACAATTCTTACTTATTCAACATATTCGAAACTGCTCAATTACAGGAGATAGATGGTGGTATACAAAATCCTTCCATATGTTTAGTATTGATGTATACGACCCATTATCATGCAGTGTAAATTCTTCTAATTGATTTACCCAATCCTGTTTTAAAGAACCGAATACGATGCAGATAAAAAAGCAGATACTTTATATTTTGTAAAAACATGAGATCGTTTAATATTCTAAACGTGTTGTTTGAGTGAGCTCAAACCATATCTTTTGTCCTGTTCATAGAGTAGAAAATTTCCACTATTTTTATTGCTCTAATTGTTAGAAATTCCAATTAGCTAAAGATTCATTTGTCCATTTTCATTGTCGGCAACATAAGTATTCTCGTGTAGAAGTTATAACCATTTTGATGAAGTAGTCTTCCTGAGAATTGTGGTGCCTTCCGAGAATTTTTCTGTCTTTTTTGTCCCATAAGCCTGCCTGGCTGCCTGCCTGCCTTTTGTCCCAGGTTGTTCTTCGGCGATTCAAGATAAAAATGCAACACAGATTTTGACTGCCACTTGATTTACACGAAGCAGACTACCTCTCCATGTTGAATGTAAAATAGTCAAGTCAAGCGTGCATCAAGCACCACAAGCTTGCTCACCATTCACTCATTTTTTCTTTCCTCTTCGCATTCTCACGGGCTAGTGTGCATAGTTGTATTTTTTAATATCATTTTTACTGGATGATTGCCATCATCTAACAATTCACGAACTTCTAAGTGTAACTAACTAAGTGTATATTAAAATTACAAGACATCACATTTCTTTCTTAAATGACGTTGTTTTACAATGCGCATAAAAAGATTTCGCGTCGAACTACATACAATGCATGTTAAATAGTGAAATTTATGATCAAGATATGTAGACATTTATTGTTTAACAGGTGCGAGTTTATACAGGTCATTCATATGAATTCATTCATTCAAACATTATTAGTGTTTTTGTATGGCATCCTTGCAGCATATTGTCATATCAAATGAACTCCACAGAATCCAGGCGGGCGGGCGCTACCTAGAACATGGCTTGCATTCAACTCAGACAAGCTGTAGAGTTCATTACTGGTGACATATATTATTTTGACATTTTACCATCGCATGAACTGGCATCAATGAGAATGACTAAAAATAAAACATCGTTTATTGTTATTCATAAAACCAGCAGTGAGAGTGATATCGTACACTTTTATTTGAATGCACACATTATAAACGATTTTATATCCATATAGAGTTTGATGGGCTTGATACACTGCATTATCTATATTTCATTCCATTTAGATATAAGTATAATAATCGGCGGGCCCCCAGCAAATTAATTTCTCCCCTCTCTGTGGTACATAGTTTTTATTATTTTAACCTGCTCGTCCTAACCTGTCTGTGCATCAAGCATTTCATTTTTTTCTGCTGACACAAAAAACTGGTAAAGAAATTAAATCATTTGCCGGAAATATAATTAAACGCATGACTGATCAGATGGACGATCAGATACGGAGTAAAGTCTTTTTATTTTTGAGAACAAAAAGATTTTTTTGACGAGCACATTTTATTTGTATAAGACTTACACCCTAATGATAATGTTTCACTAGCGGATATAATGAGCGACTCTGCATATATTTTTACGCATCCGGAATTGGTGTCGCTTAAGAATAATTATTAACTTCATACTACAGTTTATTCGAAGCAAGGGGTCATACTGGCAGTAATATTGCAAGCGAAAACATACAGCCGTTCGTATTCCCTCGTCAGTGGTTCAGAGATTACCGATTCAATTATAACGTCTTTAAAATTACTCTTCTTGAGATCAACAATGTAGAAGTACAAAATGGCTTTTTTGGGTGATATTTGAGCACCTGCAAAATTTAGCACTACAAATCCAACCAACATATCAACGAACCCCCCAGAAATAGGCAACCGTTCTACGGGCGGAAAATGAATCATGGTTTCAAAAAATGGGGATTAATATGTAAACAAAAATGGGATGGGTTTACTTATTTTATTAGTCACGTTCATGATGATGCACTGCACAAAGATAAATTATTTCCTTCAGAAGGCATTCATCGAGATGTAGTTTAAAAAACGATGGTTCAATATTTGTACGTACATGCTCTAAGGAGCAACTGGAACGGTGTAAAAAATAAAAGATGATGTAAGTAGCGTCTCTGCTATTAGTACTTTTGCAAAAACAGCAGAATACATGTCTTTTATAGGCGATTTACCTAAATCCTGTGAAATTTGAATAGAATTAACACGACGAATTAATTTCCGCAGATCTACAAAATGTCACGAATACAATTTACGTTGGGGGTAAAAATGACCATCTCTTACATTTTCCTGTTCTTATTTATTTTTATTTTTCCTGGGCATCTGTTGTTAACCAATGCGTGAAATTTCTCCAATTAAAAAGAGTAATTATAAAAGTACTCCAGAAAAGACAAATACCTGCAATTCATACTGAAGGTTCATGTTCTACTTCTAACGCAGAATTTGAATATAAGGTACGTCTTAAAATTAAAAAGCATCGCAAAAGATGCAAATTTATTTGCATAGTTTTCAACATGAAAGAGATATCTCGTGATCAGTTTCGCATATGTGAATAATTTTTCGCCGCACAGATCTAATAATCGATGCCCGTTCAGAGCCATCCAAGAAACTGCATCAGTTGAGTATTGTAGACAGTAGTATATGGTGTGAGGCAGATTGCAAAATCATTTATTCATTATATTCAACGATAATTCATTCAAGATCTTTGTTTTCAACTGAATCTTAAGCGAATGTAGTTATTGTTAAACCTGTAAACAGATATTTATACAATACATCATCATGGTCAACCCAATGTCCTAGCAGTCAATCTACTGAATCGTAAATTTTATTAGTACCCAAAGGTATTTAGTTGTCCGCACCAAACGTGTCCTTTTATTTATGCATTTATTTCTGTTGTTCTGCATTATGATATTCCTTTACTCCATGGTAATTCGCTAACCAAGCCAACACTCAAACTTTAACCATTCGATCTTATATGAAACATCCAACAACGCCTCATCTTAATCTCTTCCAATTACAAATGTGCTACATTTCAACGCAGAATATTTATTTTTATCTAGAGCTATTTAAAACTATTCATACTTCTGCATATTATCCAAGTTGTTTAAGAATAATTGATTTTCAGTCTGGAAAAAGTTGCTTTTTAGCAGTGCTATTTTTAGCACCAGTTTGGACTTGTAAAATATATTACAGTTGGTGGACCTGAGTTTTAAACGGCTGCGCATTTATGCAAATGAAAACCAGAAACTGGAATGTCTTTCTTGGATTCAATATTCAAATGCGGTTGTTTGACGGACATTAAAGACACTTAAGTTTCACACACAACTCGTGTTTCTGGTAGGTTTTTTTACAAATAAAAATTTATTTGGATGAAAACACATTACAATAATTGTGTTGCTTATTAGGCTGCCAAAACACTATAAATAATGTAATTTAATTTTAAATAGACATATTATTTTTTAAGAAATTCATAGCTTAGGCTTGCACATGGGTCTAACGCATTAGTAAAATAATGTAATTTAGTGAAAGCAGTACCAACTAAGTTGAACGAATTAAATTTTTTTTTTTATTATTAGAAATATTAAAACCATATTTCCATCAATCCGAAACTACTTCTACTACCTTGTGAGCAAGAAAGGGTTCATTTTTAATATGATGTTTCTCTCCTTCTAACAAAACTAAATTATATGAAGTGAATAGGTTTCAACGTTTAGGTACTGACAGAAAATAAATTAGTATTTGTATTATTTTTTTATGATTCCTATAATTTTACACTGCATTTTTGTTTGGATATTAAATTTATATTCAACGACACATAAAATTACAAGTAACTCGGAGTGCGTTTTATATTTTGCAAGCTAAAAATATTTTATTACAACACTAACTAAGCTTATAAGTTAGATAACTATAGTCAGTAATTTTTCATTGCAGTGTAACAAAAGTTATAAAAGTTTATTTTGAAATGTAAGCCGTTATACCATGAAACGGTTGATTTATACTTTACTTCAATAATTTATAAATCAAATATTGGATCGAATAAGAAGCCTCTTGCATTAAAACTTATCCCTCGAGCGCTGAATTTAACTAAAAAGGAAATAATATCCCGTAAATCTCTTCCTTATTATATTTTTCTGCATTTCAGTAATCTAATTTAAGAGAGCTTATTATTTGAAATTTATCATATCATAATTTCTAGTAATAGCATGAAAAACTCGTTCGTATCATTCATTTTTCCAAATAAGCTGGACACGATTGGTGTTTCAGATTCAGTTGGCTCGTTCATTGTTCATTCACACTAATGTTGATGTTGCGTTCATTACATTAGTAATTCATCATACGTCGTCACATGAGGAGCTATACCATATTTTTCTTACATACAAACAAGTCTATTAATGCACTTGATGTTTTATGGACAACGATACAATAAACTGCATGTACTCCGGATGTAATCCAATTATTTGCAGTAATGACATAAATGCTTTATAAATAAAATTCATGCACAATTGTTGGTGTTCGAATACTATAGATTTGATACTACAATACTATGCAGCCAAACAGGGCTCTTTACATTAACGCAAATAAAAAATATTTTTTTTCTAAAATAAATTACACATTTTTACTTTTATCCAATAATACGTTTAAATTTCAGAAATATTTTGTAATTCAGGTATCGTAGGATTGGATGTAGTTACATCCTCATCTAAAACTAACACTTCTGTTTCACCTTTCCAGGCTACCTGTGCACCATCTGTAAACAAATAAGTTACTTAGAAATACAAATAAACATGCATGTTTATAATTTAAGAAAAAATCTTACTGTGTTCAACATAACAAATGTTTTCATTTGAATGATATGATCCCGGTATTATAACCTGGATACCATGTTCTCTGCTCAGCAAGCCCCTGCAAATGTACGCAGTTGAATCCCAGTAGCTACCCCCAACCACTACGTTTCTTGGCAGCTGTCTTTTCTCCACATTTTTGTTTAAAACGACCCATCGTGAATTTTGGTAAGCTGTTATTGACGGCACTTGAAATTGTTCGAAACGATGTTCCACCCTATTTTTAGTGATGTAGCAGAACCTACCAATTAGTTTCCCAGGAACCCAAGTTTTGTCGTGGTACGCTCGACATAAAAATGTTTCTTCATATCCAGCAGGCTCTATGGAACTTTTGTAACTTGTGACAACTTGCCCTTGGTCATTCCATTGAATTTCTTTTCCATAGTTTGGCTTTAATCTTTCCTCGTCTCTGTATTCCTCTGATGAGTCTAAACAAAAGGCTGAAAATGGATAAATACAACTTAATAGACAAACAACAAAGTATTTTGTTTCCATGGCTGAACTTTTAATCGTTTAATCCGGAGTTTTTTATGTCAACGAAAGTTGTATACCAAATAAAATAGCAGATGTGTTGATTCAATGGCGCTTTTATTGTTATACATTTTTGTGGATATGCCATATGCTCAGCATTCCACCCACTATTTATTTATTGAATAAGAGTAGAGCAGGGCATAAATGAATACTTTATTCTATTCTATTCTACTATTCTAGTGACCTAATGACATATCAGGTGTGTTTTCAGTTGCCATGTTTCCTTTTCGATTATATTGGCTAATAAAATGTGAACTGTCCACAGAACTGATTAGTGTAGTTTTTAAAATCAATGTTGAGCCGGAGAAATTTAATTTTTGGGTCGGTAGTCTGAAAATCTGACGTTTTTTATTCTGTTTTATTACCATGTTAATTTTATATCTGTAGACTTTAGTGTATATAAAACTGAATTGTTTATTAGCTTCAATAATTCTGACCAGGATTGGTATGGAAATAATGATTTCTAGACAAGAGCTTTTTTAACACGTGACACTTTAAAGCGAAATACATTAAAATCATTTAAGACTGACGTATTTAATGCTAATTAAAAAAGTACATAAGAGAATTTCGTGTGGATTGATTTTATAAAATTCCCAGCTTTTGAGGAAGTGTTTTATGTAAATAGCAACTAGTAAGACATTAGTGTCACCTTCGAACTTAAACATAATGAATGATTAATAATATTTGTGGTTTACACTATTCCATTTATGGTTATATAGCATCGCTTTGTTTGTGTATGGTTACAGTCGCAACATTATGAAATGTTGAGTTTACAATCGGCCCTTAATTAAAAATAAAATAAATTTTACTACTACATACAGTAGAATTCTGAAATCAAAAAATATGAGTGAGTCATCATAAAACAAATATCTAATTCCAAGGCATTAAATTAAAAACAAAAGCATATACTCTACAACCAAAGTAAAATTTAACTTTTCATTTATCTAAACTATTTTTTTATATTTTAGTCGGTTTTACAAATCTAAATCAACATGACTGCTGAACTTTACGTGTTGTAATAAATCGTTCAATTTTTTTAGGAAATTTACACTTCGAGGGAAAATTTCATGTATAAAATGCAAACATTGAATGCTTTTTATTTTTAATACCGTTAATAATGCGTAACACTATATTTTACTTAAGTTATAATATCCGACTGACAATTTTTATCATCAGAATATATTTGATTTATTCGTTTCCAAGATAACGAGAAAATATATGTTGCTATATGCCACTATATCTTCACTTTTTTAAACTTACTATTGCAATATAGCCAAGCTAATGTCTTGTGCTGTCTTTTCCTGAAAATAAAGATGTGCCAAATCTATGATAGTATGTAAATCAACTCAAAAATGGTTGAACAAATCTCTCGTCATATTTCTTTGCCCATAAACCCAACAAAAAATTTCTTCACTCAAATGAATCTCTGGACAAATAATTAGATTGTTAGAATGTATAGCATTTGAACATTTTTTTTCAATTTTTGGAGCAACTTCCTCCCATCTTTCGTTAGTTCCTTAATACAATTCCCAATCAGCTGACCCATTTTCAAAATCATTCATTTTATTTTGAATTGAATTGGATATTTTGAATTCCATTTTTTCTTACGCCATCGAACAAGAATTAATGTAAAGTAAACGATCGTATGTACTTATAATACTTTTAAATAAAGTTTATTTTCAAAGATTTAGATACTGCAAAGATAGGTTTACCTGCTTACAAAATATTTAGGGAAGTAACTTATCATGTCATGTCCATAAAAAAAGTTAGTTGAAAATAAATCATGTTCATGGATATTTATAAAAGGATTCGACCAGCAATTTACTCTGGTTGTCCAGAAAGGCTAGAAAACCATATTGGTTCGGATTAACTTGTAATAAATACTTCTCTATGCTATGCATTAGTTTTACTAAATACAGTTGAAAATTCTTCCATTTCCTATGCACAGGAAGATACAAATCGTTTCGTTATAAAAATTTGGGTTGACGACAAAAAAGGCATATCAGATTTGTATGTGTAAGTAGCAAAAACCCTTTACAATTATAATAATTAGATAACTGGAGAGTAGTGGTTTTAGTAGCCTCAATGCATATCCAAAAAGGCAATACAAATACAAAAATTTACTCAGCTATATTACCCTATAATTATTTCAGAAAACTCGTGACGAAAATCAAAACCCGTTTGAGGGTGGTTCATTTCTCCTGGTTTGGATGTTTGCATAAATACAAATGAATAAGATGCGCTAATTTAGTAAAGGACCTGTAGCAAGTAAGTTTATCATTACGAATATTTTATTTTATTTTTGGAAACTGGATTACCCTTTTTTAATTACTTACATTTCATTGCACGTCAAATTCAAGTTACTTAAGAACGAGTGCACGTGAGCCAATTTCTTTAAATGATCATACAGGTTAGAAAAATATGAACTTCTGTTTTGGGTAGCTTCCCAAAGTAAAATAATATTCTGCTACAGTTCCCTCATCAAATCTATTGATCTAATTACAGGTTTTGATACAAAACCGAGAGATAAAATATATGAAAACTGGTTATCATTTGCGTCACGGCTTTTCTTGGTAAAAGGATTATAATCGTTTCTTTGAATCTCTCTTGGTTGACTTTCATTGCCGGCAGTCCAATTCATCATCAGATCATATTTTACGCCATAAATAGATCGATACACCTAACATTTTTTTTTACTAGTACAAATTTTAAGCTCAGTCATGGCACCCATATTTCTTTTTTTCGTCCTATTTATTCTAAACATTAGCCAAAATTTGGCATCAGGCATCTTGCCTGAAAATGAACGAATCATTACAGACCTGGAAATCATATACGGAAACCAGGGCATTCCCATAGATTATTCGTACAATGAAACAACCAATAATAACGGAACAACAAGTGTGCCCGGATGTCCCAAGTCAATTGACGGAATTCCTTGGATTTACTATGGAAATCCCCCTCGCTGTTTTCTAGCAGGCCATTATGGTCCATGTCCACTGGCAGAGAAGCTTTTGGCTATGAAGAGCTCGTATTTTGGTGTATGTGCTTGTGAGTGTATTGTTGATAAAATTCAGATAAATTCGGCAGTAACCGATTTTATTCTGGAGCAAGTAGCAAATAAGGATCGTTACATATTTTGTAACTACCACAGGAAATACGAGGAGAGTTCAATCAGTCAGATTTATGATAGTAAGGACAAGATTTGTTATGAGACACAAACTCAGGTAAAAAAAAAATTAAAATATAATACCAACTTAAAAAGAAATTTGAGAATCTAATAATAATGTTACAGGGACCCTGTAATGTTGGCAAAATACTTGTGGGAGTTAGACGCGATAAACCTAAATGTGTTACTAGTTGCCAACATGACGACGGTTCTTTAGGATTTTTTAGTGGAAACTCATGTGGCTGGGTACTCATCTTTATATATTTTTACACATGAGCATTTGAAACCATTTTGAAAAACATTTTTCTGTAATTAATCATATCATTTAATTTGGGTGTAGTTTCCCGAATTGCAAGCTGGTGTCTATTATGTCAATGGACATAACTGCTCTAGAGATGAAAAACGAAGTGACACTCTGCAAAAATGTATCAAAAAGGAAAAGTTTTTCTTGTTCTAAAATGTGTTGTAGGAAATATCCAAACTGTTTTCATGTTTAATTCAAATGTTTAAAAGTTAGTTTAAATAAATTGCATGCACACCAAAAAATGCATTGTAGGATATTTTGTCGGATAAGTCATCTAATGATATGATTTGGCAAAAGGGTTTATTAGAAATAAAATATAAGGACGTTTTGTTGAAGTTTTTTTGTGTATGAAATGTACTCATTAATACCATTAATACGACACACGCGTAGTAGTTGGATTTTTTCCTACTTTGGCTTGCTTTAGAAACGAGTTGATTAGTCTGGTTGGGCGAGTTTTATCGATATAAACAGGTTTGTTACTTGAACGAATGTGCTAGTGCGGATTGTATGAGACCTGGTTACTAAAAAAACGAGATGACTGGCAAAACTTTGGGTATTTACTTCGTCGGAGAGAGAAATTAAGTCAACATATATAATTACATTATTTCCAAGTTAACATATGTATTTTGACTTAGAACCCAACATACTTTGTGTGAAATCAGGTGTGTCTGTAACGTAAAATGTTTTTTTTCTGAACAGGGACTTTATCCGTGTGATTTTTGCTGTGCTTGCTTTAAATGTAGTTCGAGTAAACATTAAATCAACTTAAATATTAATACAAAAACATACACCGAGTATTCTTAAAAAGATCAGAACTGGTTCTTGTAAGAAAGACCGTGAAGCATAAATTTAGCGTATTTTACGATATTATATAGCTGCCCGTTAAACGAATTCTTGTATCTTTAAAATTTGATCAGCCTTTCGCTCAAGCACGGGATTACATGTTTTGGTAATATCTATCAATGCTATGGGAAGCATTCAAAAAATGCAAAAAAAAGAAGGTAAACCGTGTATTTCAAGGACCTTATATTTCGACCTGCCATTATCTGTTGAACATTATTTTTATCATAACATTTATTTAGGAAGATGGATCCATAGCCCCTTTGCTTTACCACGTTAGCACTGAACCCAAATATACATATCTATCCATGTATGCAGTTTAGGGGAACGAATACAAAGGAAGGGTTAACTGTGAATTTTAAGTACCGTGCAGGATATTTTTGTACAAGATTTTAAGAAATTGTGGATGCACATTGTTTATCTTCCATACAAAATACATAAATGAATTTTCTTTGAACTAGTGATGTCTTTTTACAAGGTGGAAATAAAAACCTATATATTAGCCCAATAAGTAGATCCAGACATCACTTTGACTTGAAGAAGCAACTTGTGCAAGCCAACAAATTTGTTCCAACAACTTAACTCCTAAGATCACCATGAAGATTACATTGATATTGTTGGTTTGCCTAATAGCGTTGGTGGTAAGTTTGAATTGTCCAACTATACCATTTATACTCTCAGCTTAATTTTAATTCAAGTGTGCTAAATTTTGAGAGGTGCTCAAATAATATTTGGAGGTTTGGTTTTTAATTTATAGACAGGCCATAGGAGCACGAATTGCGCTGCAAACCAATGCTCAGACGTCAAGTACAGCTGTGGACAAGATTTCAAGTGCTGTATTGATGTATCAAAACTTGCTTTCGGGGATTTTAAAAATGTTGGGAGCCAGTGCTTTTGCTGCCCGTTCGAAAAACAGTGTAGCGCTGCATTGGGCTCGAGTAGTATTGACCAATTCTGTCAAATGGGATGTTTTACTGATGACTATATATTTAACGAACGGTTTTCCCGAGTTTGTAGTGATCCCGACATATTTGGTCCTGGGAAATGAATAGGAAGGTCTGTATACTTGTTATATTATTCGGTCGTATATTTTAAAGTATAGTTAACTTAATTAGCGTGGTTTTTTTAAATGAAAGTGTTTACTGTAGGATATACATTAAGAATTGAGTATTTAGTTTCAAACATTTGGGTTTAAATTTGTTTTTGGGTTTCATTGGTGTTCTTTCTGCGTTTTTTTGGAAATATTATTTGTGGTTTAAATTAGGCGTATGTAGCCTTTGTCTTATAAATAAGTAAGCATTTATGAAAATGTTTTTTTGATTAAATGAATTCAACCATTTCAAAATATAGTGAGTTTTTTATCCACCTGAGAAGTAACTTAAGCTGTATATTAAGTTTTTTCTTGTGCATCTGATATGTACATATTTTCTTGGAGTATTTGCAAAAAAATATTCATTGGATCGCCACAATATTTATTCATACTAAAATATAAGTAATTTTATACATTTAAGTTTGGGAACATCTTTAACTATAGTGCAATGTACTGCTCAACATAAATTTAACTTACACGTGTAAATCTACATTGAACAGAATGTTTTACTATGCTTTATAATATGAAAATGAACAACTGCATATTTCATGATGGCGCAATATTTAAGCATAGTCCTCTTGTTGTAACCAAAACAATTAACTTAATTTGCTATTAAACTATTAATACTATTTCCAAAAAAATATATGTTAGCCAAAATTATTCAAAATTTGCCAAGTTTAAATGAAGTTTAATAATCATTTCCAAGGACCAACTTTTAAAGAATCACTACAAACTCGTGAAAACTGCTCATTAAATATATTGTCATTAGTATAACATCCCAATTCACAGAACTCGTCAATACTTTTAGAAGCTATGGCAGAGTAACAAAATTCTTCAAACGGACAACAAAAACACTGGCTCCCATGCTATTTGAGATCACCGAAAGGAAGCTTTGCTACATCGATACACAGCCTTTAAAATTAAGTCATAAAATATGTAAATGAAATATAACGGGTTTACGGTTCCTGCAATAAACTTGTAAACTGAAGCTTTCGATATTTATTGAATTTCGTGTTCAGAAAATACACATATGTTTGCTTGGACTGGTTGCTTCGCTAAAGTCAAAATGAGGTCTGTATATACTTATCGAACCAATATTTATGCTTTGATCTCAACACGAAAACTATCTAATAAAAAATAGCACTCATGAGAATAGTACTCATGAATGAATTCAAAAGAACATAAATATGTATTAAGTCAATGGATTTCGTATGCATGATGTACTTGCACAAAATGCACAATCTTATAAACAGTTTGTAAATGTGCTACACTTAAAATCCACATAAAACCTTTTCTGTTCCTTTTTCCCTAAAAATAATTGAACGCATATACCTGGGAAGATCTGGATTAAATGCTAACGTGACAAATGTAAGAAACTGGAGTTGGGTACTTAAAGTGCTCTTCGTACTACCCATGTTTACCCTTGTTGTAGTACTCATCATTATTGTTTTTTATTGAAAAACAACTTGAGGATATATGCTTGGGCACCTATTGTTCTTTTGATTTTAAATATTGTCCTGAGCATTTTGAGGACATAAGTCCGTCAATGTATTAAAAATATCAAGCTAAACTCCATTCTATAAAAATATGCCTCTTATCATTACAATATTTATAGATGCATTGGTAAACTGCTAACCATGTGTTCCCCCACACGTCTTTATTCTCGATCTTGAAATGCCTTTCTTTTTTTAACGTTGTCAACTTTGTATGATAAATATACAAGATAACCTTGTTGCATGCAAATATGCAAGTGTGTATGTGCATTGTTATTAAATATACTCTAGAAAGCAGGTTGAGATAAGTACTACCATTTCATTATTAACTAATTATCTGGCAATCAAATAATATTTTTGTGTAAACATTTTAAACCTTTAAATTAGTTTAGAAATTAAATATGAAAGGAAACAAATCTAATATAATAAATAGGACGACTAAAGTAAGATTTTTTTTTCAATTTAAATATATTTTTTATATAAAAAACTCACTTAAAATATCTGCGCCATTATACATATCTTAGCTTAAATAATAAAAAGACGTTTTCACAAATACTTGTTTTTTATAAAATCAAATTTAAACTTCTAACTTTAATTTAACTCATCAAGGTTTAACAATAACTCACAATATAAATTAATTTTGCTTCACTTCCTAATAAAAATAATGTATACATTTTTTTATATATTAGCTTACAATGA
>JAQFZG010001439.1:0-21238 GCA_034695465.1 Entomobrya nicoleti | reverse complement strand
ATGCACACCTAAATATTTAAATGCAGACACTCTCTCCACCGCCTTTCCATTTATGCATACATTTTCAGTCAAATTTTCAAGCTGTTTCTTTGATCTGTAATCACTACCCTTGTAAAAACACATAAATTTAGTTTTTTCAACGTTCAAACCAAACCCAAATCAAACCCAAAGGTCAAAGTTCAAACTTCAAGGATTTTCACTTTTTTATAAAAAAATATATTTTTATGAGCCGAATCACAAGTTTTTAATAAGCAAATAATTTTTTAGCATCAAGTTTAAGGTAAAAAAATGGTTAAAGTGAGCAAACGATGGGAACATTTGAATAAATGCCGGAATTTTTAAAATCTGTACAAAAAAACTTAAATCACTACTTGTTATAATGCTTTTAAACCACTGGTTTATTTCCGTAGTTCGAATTGTAAACAACACGCCCTGATCCCTTGCTTGAGATAACGAGAACATCCGACAACTTTGGGTAACGACGACGGCAAGTTAAAAACTGCATCTATAATTATTAGGTACTGACTTAATTTAATAATAACAAAAAACAAACAAAATAGTTTTTTGCGTCACCTTTCCATTAATACTGAATAGTATACCTGCCTAGTAAAAAACCAGAACCGCCGACTGGATTCCCATACCAGCTCATAAATAAATTGGAAACGCTTGTTTACACTTTATTTTATATTCACCTGTTGTACCACCATGCACACTCATATTTTAATATTCAATTTAAGTTCACACATATTGATCGAAAATCATATATATCTCATGAAAAGCCAAATTTACTCTCATTCAGATCCTAGCTCGCAAACAAGCTCATTCGAACGAACTTTTTTAAAGTTTTTTTTTTAAATTTTACCACAGAAAAAAAACAAGTTTAAGGAAAAAATTTACACAACTGAAACCGATAAGACTTAAAGATGGGTCTCCTAAACAAATTCAATAATATTATCATAGAGACCTTTATCATCTTTCTCTCAGTTTTGGTGATATTTCTTGGATATCCAATAATCTTCGGCGTGTTAATTATTTGCTGGCTATTTAAACAACTAGCAATATTTTTGGCTCGAAAAGACCCAAAAATTGGGAAAATATTACAAGGCACCGATGCTGTATTAGCTGGTCAAGATCCATATTCCGATCCTACTATTGTACTTATGCCTTATTTTACTTTAACCAGCACACTTTACGTTCCAACGGTTCTAAAGGTTCTCCAAGAGAAAGTGATAGCACCTAACATTTATCCTGAATTAACTCAGAAAATTGTCCGAAAATATGGATATCATTTTTGGTACTCTGTGGACAACTTTAAAGTGGAAAACCATGTCCGCTACTTACATCCCGAGTGCCCGAATATGCCAGTTACCAGAGCTCAATTAAGGAATCTGGTGACCAACAAATTGGGACAGCTACCATTTAATTCAAATTTGTCACCGTGGGAAATATTGGTTGTACCAAGCTTGATTGACGAAAGAGATCCGGAGATAAAGTCAGTATGTATTTTAAGGGTAAACCACTGTCTAATGGATGGCTACTCCATAGCAAATTTCATGCAGAAATTGTCATTAAAATCTTGGAAAATGCTTGGTGGAGTAAAGCAGGAAGAAAAGAGAACGAATATTCTGAAAAGTGTTGAAATTTACAAATTCGTTTTACTGTTTTTCGTTGGACCGTATCACCTTTTAAAAATGTTCGTATTTTCAAAAGATCATAATCAGTTTGTCCAAAATACATACATACAATATGAAGAAGTGTACAATTCCGAGTTTACCCCGTACATTGATAAAGTTCGACTAAAATGTATAAGTAATACTTATGGTGTTTCTATGACAAGCTTAATTACAACCTTATTTGGCCAGGCAACATTTAAATGCATGAGAAGATCTGGGATTTATCTACTTGGAACTATACATGGTTTTCTCAGCTTTCCTCTACCTGGACATGGGGATGTTCTAACCAATCATTGGTCTCTTGTCCGAATTCCCATCAAAGTAAATGAAGTTGATCCATTGAAAACTTTAAAATTTGTGGAAAAAGAATTCCAAAGTTTAAAAAACTCTGTGAAACCACTTGTCTTTTTCTATGCAAATAAACTGATTGCACTGCTACCTCTTTGGTTACAACTCCACTCAAAGTCGATTACACCAACTACCTTTCTCTTAACTAATTTTCCGGGACCGACAGAACCAAGTGATATATTTGGCTGCATGGCAAAATATATCAGTTTAGGAGGAAAACCGTCAAGAGGAATATGTAAGACTTTACTTTTTTAAACTAATTAGAAGTTTACGAAAATAACTTTATCTAACAAAATTCCTGTCTGTGTTAGCATTTATCAGTGGGAGCTTTAGTATGGCTGGGAAATTTGTACTTGACATTGGAGGTCCGGTTTGTAATCTTCCGACCCAACAGGATGCTGACTATTTATGTCAATCAATTATCGATACACTTGACTATCTTGAGAAGGGAATTCCACAAGAGTTCATTTATAAATAACAAAAATGTAATGGCATTTCAAAGTTATCTGTGTTTCCTAAATTATTGTAAATACATTTTGAATTTTTAAACATGAATATATTAAACTCGATTGTTGTTGTTGACTTTTACGTTATTATAATAATTTAAACATAAATACATTTTGACAATATGAATATCAATTTATTGTTGCGGATTTTTTTTTTCGTTTTGATATGGCTTTGGAATAATTTTTAAATCGAATAGAAATAAATTTTTAAAGTATCAATCATTTTGATAAATTAGCATATCAATATTTATAAGAATTAGTTCTGTGTCATGATCTGTCTGTCTGGAAACACTGCTGTTAATTATGATGCTTATTATCTAAGTCAATATTTTTTCCCAGGCATTCCTTTGCTCAGCTTGTACCAGTACTTTGGTTTTCTGGAAAACTTTATTTCATCTTTGGTTGGCTTTCTTGCTTTCTGTCCCAATTTTCGAATACTTTGCCAGTTTTTTGACTCTCGGGAATAATCCTGAACTTGTTGTTGACTTTCCTGAACGCCAATATTACTGCTCATTCTACCACAGTTAGCCTCATCAGAGCCATCAGGACAATCCCAAATACCATCTTCATCACACCAGAACTGTGTTGGCATGCCTACAAAAATGAGACATATTTTAATGCCACTGAATAACTTATTATCTATATTCATAAACCCTTATTTAGCATACATAATCCTGGTGGCTGCCAAACTTCTGGTGGGGGAATAACTGCGTTGCATCTTGTTTCATGGGGCAAACAAGGACACATTTCTTCCTTCTCGTCACTCCAATCGAAGCAGTCATTGCGTCCTAAATATAAATCAAGTATATATTTTATTCCTCTATGAATTGACGATACAAACTATATAAACAAAGAAACTCTGCCCGATGTAATAACTAACGTACTATTACAAACATTGAGCATAGGTATACATCCACCAATTTCACAAGAAAACTAGAACAAAGTTTAAAAACACCATTTAAATTGACATTATAGTTTTGTCTTTATGTCAGTTTTAATAAATATTTTTAACTACTCATTACCGTTCCTAATGGACAAGGACGGCAACCCTGACGCTCATCACTTCCATCCCCACAATCATTTACTCCTAAAATACATTTAAGGACTCATTAAAATTTAAATATCTTTAAAATTTATATATTTTAGCCAAGCTAGCTGTTGTGACGTCCTTCAGAAAATTATCCGTTAACAAGAATTCGCAGCCATTGCATAGACGTTCTCAATACTTCGACAAGTACATTATATGGAATATTTAAGATAACGGACAGTTTTCTGAAGGATGTCACAACAGATTTTGATTTTAATCAAATTGGCGTGATTTTAATATTTTTTTCTTGAACTTACTGTCACAAACTTTTATATCAGCTATACAATGACCATTTGCACACCTAAACTCATTATCATAACATATTGGACACTTGTCAGGATCTTGAGGCTCGTCACTTCTATCCCCACAGTCATTCCATCCATCACAAGCATCTTCTTTTTTAATACAATGTCCACTAGCACACCTAAAGTGATTTTCTTTACAAGGCCAGCAGTCATCCGGATTCTCCTTTTCATCACTCCCATCACTACAGTTTATATTTCCATCGCATGCAAACCCATCTGTAAGACATTGTCCATTGTCACACCGCATTTCATCATCCTTACAGAGTGGACAGTCGTCAGGATTTTCTGGCTCGTCACTCATGTCTCCACAGTTGTCCCTTCCATTGCAGAACATCCAATTTGAAAGGCATTTCCCATTTGTACATCTGGATTTACCTTCTTCATCACAAGGAGGGCATTGTTCTGGACTGACGTTTGGAGGCTCGTCGCTCCAATCTCCACAGTCATTGGCTCCATCACACATCCATTCGAATTTAATGCATCGATCAACATTGCATGGAATCTAATTTAAATTTAGAATTTTAATTACATTTGAAAAAAATTATGCTGTTTAAAAATAATTAGTTAGATAATTAGTTACCCGATCTGGTGGACACTCGGATGCCACCAACCCGTTACAGGCTATAAACGTAGCCAATATAGCGAATAGCTTCATTTTAAAAACGAAGTTTGACACAAATTATTAACTTCTACTTTTTTATGCATGTAAGCAGGGTTAAGTTTAAAGTTTGAATGAGAAAAAACTTTTGGCGTCCACAAGCCAAATAAATAAATTTCAAGGACAGATAACTATGCAGCACTGTAATCTGTATAAAACTTTTGATTTTTACATTTTATTACCGATAAAAGGTTTGGTGTAACAGACGTCCATCAGAAATATGTAATATATACTCGTGTATGCTATGTTAGTTGTCACTTTGTCTGAATCGAAGATCCGATAACAAAATCATTGAAAATGTCAAATTACCAAAAGGTGCTTACATCACAATGGCAAAATGTTCTGGTGAAATTTTGTTGCTATAAGTTCACTATCTTAAAAATGTCATGCAAAATTGATAAATTCAGGCAATACATTTACTGCAACTTTATCGAAACACGATAACGTTTTTTGTTGTATTGGCATTTGAATATGTGTTACTTTGATTGACATGCCAAGCTAAAATTCGATCAATAATAAATGTAAGTGTTCAATCATTATTCTTGCATTGTTTTAATTGCATATCAAGATATCTAGCATAACAACTTATTGAAAACACTTCATCGAATTGAATAAACTTTTTCCGCCTTGACATGTTAAACGACTATTTGTAAAATTAATGCAATTTATTAATACATGCTTTTATATCGACAAAATATACTGATGGAAATTTTTGTTTAAAATCTTTCTTTCTCTATCATCTCTAATTTTACCTCGTTCAATACACCTATCATTACAAAATCTGTATACAGTGACACTGGAATCGAGACAAAATTTATGATCCTCTGGTTCATCACTTCCATCCCCACAGTCATCGCATCCGTCACACATATATGCTTTAGGAATACAACGCCCAGCCCCACATCTATACTAATCTTGATTACAAGCCGGGCAATCTTCAGGATTATCAGGCTCGCCGCTATGGTCACCACATTTATTTAAATCATCACAAACCCACTCTATGTCAATACACTTACCATTCCTACATCTAAACTCATCTACTTCACAAGCTGGACAATCATCCGGATCCTCAAACTCGTCACTACCATCCACACAGTCCTCGTAATCGTCGCAAACATACACTTTATTAATACATCGTCCATTAGCGCATTTAAACTGATCTTCTGGACACTGCGGACAATCTTTGGGATCCTCAGGCTCGTCGCTACCGTCTACACAGTTATTCATACCATCACAAACCCTATCTTTCTGAATATATGTACACCGTACATTGATAAAGTTCGACTAAAATCTGTTACTAATTCCTATGGCGTTTCTATGAAAAGCTTAATTACAACCTTATTTGCCCAGGCAACATTTAAATGCATGAGAAGATCTGGGATTTATCTACTTGGAACTATACATGGTTTTCTCAGCTTTCCTCTACCAGGACATGTAGATGTTCTAACTAATCATTGGTCTCTTGTCCGAATTCCCATCAAAGTAAACGAAGCTGATCCATTGAAAACTTTAAAATATGTGAAAAAAGAATTCCAAAGTTTGAAAGACTCTGTGGACCCACTTGTATTTTACTATGCAAATAAACTAGCTGCATTAATACCTCTCTGGTTACGACTCAATTCGAAGTCCATTACTCCGACTACCTTTCTCTTAAATAATTTTCCGGGACCGAAAGAACCCAGTGATATTTTTGGATGTATTGCAAAGTATATCAGTTTAGGAGGAAAGCCGTCCAGAGGAATGTGTAAGACTTTACTTTTTAAAATTAATTACAAGTTTACGAAAATAACTTTACCTAAAAAAAATTCCGGTCTGTTTTAGCAATTATCAGCGGGAGCTTTAGTATGGCTGGGAAATTTGTACTTGACATTGGAGGTCCGGTTTGTAATCTTCCGACAAAACAGGATTCTAACTATTTATGTCAATCAATTATGGATACACTTGCTTATCTTGAATCGGGAATCCCACCAAATTTAATTTATAAATAATAAAAATGCAATCGCATCTCAAAATTATTTGTCTTTTCTAAAATATTGTAAACATATTTTGAATTTTTAAACATGAATATATCAAGCTCGAAGCTTGTGTAATGTTGTCGACTTTTATGTTATAAAAAAAATCTAAACAAAAAATTACAATTTTACAAGAAATTTATTATAAATTTATTATATATAAATTTATTTTTGCGGATTTTGTTCTTTTTGGAAAACTATTTCAAAATCGAATCATTTTGCTAAATAAACTAATCAATATTTAAAATAGATACTTATGTGCAATAATCTATTTGGATACATTACTCGCTATTGTTTTTGTGATGTTTTTATTTATACGTCAATTTTTTTTCCAAATTTCCCTTTACCCAGCTTGTACCAATACATTGGCTTTCTGGAAAACTTTATTTTCTTATTGGTGTGCTGTCTGGTTTTCTGTCCCAATTTTCGGATACTTTGCCAATTTTTAGACTCTTGGAAATAATCCTGAATTTTTTGTTGACTTTGCTGAACGTTAATACGACTGCCCTGCTTACCACAGTTTGCCTCATCAGAGCCTTCAGGACAATCCCAAATACCATCTTCATCACACCAAAACTTTGTTGGCATGCCTACCAAAATTATACATTTTTTTTCCCCATTCGATAATGTACTAGAGCATATTCATAAACTATTATTTAGCATACATAATCCCGGTGGCTGCCAAACTTCTGGTGGGGGAATAACTGCGTTGCATCTTGTTTCATGGGGAAAACAAGGACACATCCCTTCCTTCTCGTCACTCCAGTCAAAACAGTCATTACGCCCTAAATACATTATCAAGGTTATATTTTATAACCCTATAAATTCACGATACAAACTACAAAACAAAGAAACTATGCCTGATGTAATAACTAACGTACTATTACAAACATTGAAGATAGGTATGCATCCACCAATTCCACAAGAAAACTAGAACAAAATTATAAAACACCATTTAAATTGACATTGCACTGTTAACCTTTATTCAAATTTCAATAAGTATTTTTAAAACTACTTATTACCGTTCCTAATGGACAAGGAGGGCAACCCTGACGCTCATCGCTTCCATCCCTACAATCATTTACTCCTAAAATACATTAAATAAACTCAACAAAATTTGAATATTCAAAAAAATATATATTTTAACCACACTAGCTGTTGTGACGTCCTTCAGAAAATTGTCCGTTAATTTAAAAATCACAGCAATTGCATAGAAGTTCTCAATACTTCGACCAGTACATTATATGGAATACTTAAGATAACGGACAATTTTCTGAAGGTCGTCACAACAGAGAGCGTGATTTTAATATTTTTTTCTTGAACTTACTGTCACAAACTTTTATATCAGCTATACAATGGCCATTCGCACACCTAAACTCATTATCAAAACATACTGGACACTTGTCAGGATCTTGAGGCTCGTCACTTCTATCCCCACAGTGGTTATATCCATCGCAAGCATCTTCTTTTTTAATACAATGTCCACTAGCACACCTAAACTGATTTTCCTTACAAGGCCAGCAGTCATCAGGATTCTCCTTTTCATCACTCCCGTCTCTACAGTTTATATTCCCATCGCATGCAAACCCATCTGTAAGACATTGTCCATTGTCGCATCGCATTTCGTCATCCTTACAGAGTGGACAGTCGTCAGGATTTTCTGGCTCGTCACTCATGTCTCCACAGTTATCCCTTCCATTGCAGAACATCCAATTTGAAAGACATTTCCCATTTGTACATCTGGATTTACCTTCTTGATCGCAAGGAGGGCATTGTTCTGGACTGACGTTTGGAGGCTCGTCGCTCCAATCTCCACAATCATTGGATCCATCACACATCCATTCGAATTTAATGCATCGATCAACGTTGCATGGAATCTAAGGTAAATTTAGAATTTTAATTAAATTTTGAAATAAAACTGTTTAAAAATAATTAGTTATACAAGTAGTTACCCGATCTGGTGGACACTCTGATGCCACCATCGCATTACAGGCTATAAAGGTAGCCAATATAGCGAATAGCTTCATTTTAAAAACGAAGTTTAACACAAATTATTCACTTTTACCTTTTTTATTCATGTAAGCAGGGTGAAGTTTTAAGGTTGAATGAGAAAAAAATTATCGTCCACCAGCTTATCAAATAAATTTCAAGGGCAAATAACCACACAGCAGTTTAACCAGTATAAAAGCTTTTGATTTTGATATATTATAACCAATACAAAATAGACAAGGTTTAGTGTCACAGACGTCCATATGAGATATTTAATATATACTCGAATGTATATGCTCGTATAAGTTATACTAATTGTCACATTGTCTGAATCGAATATCCGATAACAAAATCATTCAATATGTCAAATTACGAAGCGTGCTTTTATCATAGTTGCAAAATGTACTGGGGCAAACTTCGTTATCTTAAAAATGTCATCTTCGTAATTAATAAATTCAGGTAATGCATTTATTGAAACTTTATCGAAACACATTTTCTTGTATTGGCATTTGAATACGTTACTTTGATTGACATGCCAAGCTGAAATTCAATTAATAATATCTTTAAGTGTTTAATCATTATTTTGGATTATTGCTTCAACTATGTATGAAGAAGTGTGGCATAACTATAACAACTTACTTAAAATACTACATTGATAAATAAACCGTTTATATCTCAACATGTTAAATGAATATTTGTAAAATTTATGTAATTTATTAATGCATGCTTCTATATGGCAAAATATATTGGTAGATACTTTTGTTGTACGTGCGTCTGTATTACCTAAATCAAGACAAAATTTGGGGTCTTCTGGTTCATCACTTTTATCCCCACAGTCATCGCATCCGTCACACACATATGCTTTAGGAATACAACGCCCAGTCCCACATCTAAACTGATCTTCATTACAAGCCGGACAATCTTCCGGATTATCTGGCTCATCGCTATGGTCTCCACATTTATTTAAATCATCACAAACCCACTCTTTCTCAATACACTTACCGTTTCGACATCTAAATTCATCCACATCACAAGCTGGACAATCATCCGGATCCTCGAATTCGTCACTACCATCCGCACAGTCCGCGTAATCGTCGCAAACGTACACCTTATTAATGCATCGTCCATTAGCGCATTTAAACTGATCTTCTGGACACTCCGGACAATCTTTGGTATCCTCAGGCTCGTCGCTGCCGTCTACACAGTTATTCATACCATCACAAACCCTATCCTTCTGAATACATTTTCCATTCATACATCTAAACTCTTCTTCATTACAAGCTGGACATTGGTCAGGGTCCTCAAACTCATCACCTCCGTCCGTACAATCATCCCTGCCGCTACAAACATACGCTAAAGGAATGCATTGTCCATTGCTGCACCTAAACTGGTCTATATTACATGTTGGACATTGGTCAGAATCCACACAATCGTCGCTTTCATCCCGTCAGTCATCGTGTCCATCACAAGCATACGCTTTAGGAATACAGCGCCCTCTAGCGCATCTAAACTGATCTTCACTGCACGCAGGACAGTCATTTGTGTTCTCAGGCTCGTCACTTCTGTCCCCACAGTTATTTAAGCCATCACAGACCAATGTTTTCTCAATGCACCTTCCGTTATTGCATCTAAATTCTTGTTCATCACAAGCTGGACAATTATTAGGATTTTCTAATTCGTCACTTCCGTCTCCACAGTCATTATCTCCATCGCAAACATACATTTTAGGAATACATCGTCCATTTGCGCATCTAAATTGATTTTCCCTGCATGCTGGACATTGGTCAGGATTTTCAGCCTCGTCGCTTCCGTCCCTACAGTCAATGTTACCATCACAAGCAAACTGTGAAAATATACATCGTCCATTGGCACACCTAAACTGTAATATATCGCAAGCTGGACATTGACTAGGATCCTCCGGCTCATCGCTTTCGTCTTCACAGTCATTCCTGTCATTGCAAACATTCCATTCCGAAATGCAACGTCCGTTGTTACACCTAAACTGGTATTCATTGCACGCTGGACACTGGTCGGGATCCTCGGGCTCATCACCTAGATCTCCACAGTTATTAACTCCATCACATATCCAGCCGGGAGGAATACACCGTCTATTGTTGCATCTAAGCTCATCGTCATCCATCACAAGGTGGACATTTTTCTGGGCTTATCACAGGAGGTTCATCACTTCCGTCGTCACATTCTTTCTCTCCGTTGCATACCAAATCTGCTGCAATGCATCGTCCGCCACCACACAAAAACTAAATAAAGGAATATAT
Organism: Entomobrya nicoleti; assembly: GCA_034695465.1. Classification (NCBI taxonomy): domain Eukaryota; kingdom Metazoa; phylum Arthropoda; class Collembola; order Entomobryomorpha; family Entomobryidae; genus Entomobrya; species Entomobrya nicoleti. Next base: position 10,384 of record JAQFZG010001439.1, on the reverse strand, counting down.
TCATTCACAAATAAAAATAATTAAACTCGAATTTCATTTTAATTTTTGTTACCTGTCCCTCGCTACAATTTTGTGATGCGACGTTACTAGCAAACGCTGCTAGCACTGTTAATAGAATTATTAGTTTCATTTGATTGACTCTTGAAGAAATCGCTGGGGAAAAACATATGGTTTACGAGAATGGTTGTTATTGAAAATCTGTCGAATTTGCATTCGTAATTATCACAAAGATAACCTTACCTAAATTGGACAACTGATAACGGTAACTTTTCGTACTCGTTTGTCAAAAGCGTTTTGTGTTTTTTAAGTACTTAGGATACGTTCGAAAGTATAACAATAATACCATTTTCTGCTTATCATTGCTTTCTCATACATTTAAGGTAAAGTAATCAAGTGAACATTGTTTACAGCTGCATTACAAATATAGCAATGTCAGCTTTGTTTAAAATAAGCAGAAAAATTGTCCACAAATATAGTATGCTGCATTTATACAAATTGATATCTTAATTGACTTACAGTATTGCTTTGTCACTCATCAAGTTATCATCGTGTTTTGGTCATTTGCATCTGTCGATTTTAAAGTCAGACACTTCACCATCATTGGATTTATATGGTCTGTCGATAACCAGCTGTCTGATTGATCACATGACTTCTCAAACGTTCATTTACTGGACGACTTGATTATATTCATATATAAGTATGAATTAAACAATTTAAAAAATTAAGTACGATTATTCTAACTGATTATGCTTCATCGTCATGTTGATTTTTTTACAAATTACTGAAATTTTGACAATGTTCATTTAAAGTTTTACTTTTTAAACCGGCGATGAACTGATGAACCATTAAACGTTTTGTTGATTTGTTTTATTTTGAAGTTGAATTGTTACAAGTTCCAGTTTTTTGATAAATAAGTAAATTTAGACAATGTTGATTTGAAGGTGAACTTTTTTACTGACGTTGAACTGATAAACCGTGAACGGTTTTGGTTGATTTGCTTCGTTTACTTGTTGCAATTTTACACATTACAGATTTTTTGAAAATGAGTAAATTTTGACAATGTTGATTTGAAGGTTAACTTTTTTACTGACGTTGAACTGATGAACCGTGAACTGTTTTAGTTGATTTGCTTCGATTGCATGTTCAAATGTTACAAATTGCAATTTTTTGTAAATAGTACATTTTCGCAATATTGATTTGTGTAATCAAGACATTATGCAAAACCCCAAGTAGGTTTATTTTTTATTAAACATTAGATACCTGCATGAAAATCAAACAAGGTAGACCATAGGCAAAAACATTAGCAACAACAGTTAAAGATAACCATATTTATTTATTGCTTTACATAAAGTGTTAGAAGAAGAACAAAGTTACAAACAAATCTCAAATGCCCCTAGGGCAATCAGACTCGTCACTTCCGTCCCCACAGTCGTTGTTCCCATCGCAAGTCCATTTAGATATAATACATATTCCGTTGTCGCATCTGAATTCGCCAGCGTCACAAGCTCGACAATTTTCTGGGTTTATGGCAGGAGGCTCATCACTTCCATCTGCGCAGTCTTCGCCTCCATCACAAACATAGGCAGATGGAATGCATTGTCCGTCAGCACATACAAACTGAAAAAATTATAGCTATTTTTTATTAAGCCCTTTTAATTTAAATACACTTGAAATATTTATTTTTTGGACCTGATTTGGACCACAGTTGTGTGACGTTGCTATACAAGCATAAGATGCTATAATAGCTATTGAAATTAACAGTTTCAAGGTTCTGCTCTTAGGAATATTGTGCGGCAAAATGTAACGTCAGAATGAGACTGAAATTGTATCTGATTCAGGTAATCAGGATTGAACGCTTTATATACCAACTATTTCACAAGACCACTTGATATTATAACAATAAAGCTATGTTCAGACTTTCAAGTAAAATCTGTTATCTGTTATAAATACTCATCAAGTGATAACAGTTGATACGCTGGTTAATTTGTGACAAAATTTTTTAAATCAGATTTATCTTTAAAACATTGCACTACTTTCCATGTTCTTACTGTTCAAATGGCAAAATGTATTGGGAAAACCTTTGTTCCAACAAGTTTGTTATCTTAAAAATGGCATTTGCATGATTGTTAAATTCAGGTAATTAATAATATATGTATTGAAACTTTATCAAAACACGATAAGGGTTTTTGTATTGCCATTTGAATACGTTACTTTGGTTGACATGCCACATTGAAATTCGATTAATAAATAATTAATTGACTGGACAACTTATATTGTATTTCATATAGAATTAATGACTTTTCACGTTATGAAAAATTGAAATGACAGTAAATAGGCTTTTAAGGTAATGTTGGCACGATATATTTAGATCATTTTTTATTAACCGGTTTTATATATGTTTGGCTTTACATGATGTGTTTTAGTTAGATTGTTGTGATTATTAATACACTTAACAATTTTGTTAGGCATTCAAGCCTTCTTAAGTTGCTTCCTGGTTTGAAGAATAATTTTCTAAAATTCTCGACAAATTTTCATTGACATTTTTAGCATTTATATCTCGATTAGTGACCATACCGCAATTCAATTCATCCACACCATCCGGACAATCCCAGATACCGTCTTCATCGCACCAAAATTCGGATGGAATACCTAGAACCATCAAGAATAATTACGCTTGTCATTTATTTATTTTTACAACTAAAGCTTTAAATATATTCACTCCAAATAAAATTTACATTCTCCTGGCAGTTGCCATTCTCCGGGTGGCACGATAAGTGGATTGCACCGGTTTTCGTTAGCACCACAAGGGCAGTTATCTTCAGTCTCGTCACTCCAGTCAAAGCAGTCGTTTTGTTCTGCAAAAAGTTACTAAAATTATATTCAAAAAAAATTAAGCAAAAATATAATCACGTTTTGTATTAAAATTTCTCATATAACCAACGATTTTTTTACACATACTATTGCAAATTTTGGACTCCGGTATACATCCACTAATATCGCATGTGAACTTGAAATTTGAAAAAAATACGATTTTTAAAAACAAATAAATAAAACACTTTTAACAATCTGAAATAGTGAAATACCTGTCCACTAGGACAAGTCGTCAATCTTGTCGTTCATCACTTCCATCTCTACAGTCATTAGTTCCTAATTAAATTTATTTTTAAAAAATGCAATAAAAAATATATAAAGTTGTTCGTGTCATTCATAAAAATATCAACTCGTTTTTGACTTACCATCACAAACTTTTGTATTATTAAAACATCTTCCACTTTCACAACGAAACTCATTTACTCGAGAAGCTATTCAATCCTCGGGATTCTCTGGTTCATCACTTCTGTCCCTACAATTAGGGTATCCATCACAAGCCAACATTCTTGGAATGCAATGTCCAGTAGCGCACCTAAACTCGTTTTCATTGCAAGCCGGACAATCATTTGGATCCTCAGGCTCGTCACTTCCGTCTGAACACGTATCGGCCCCATAACAAACGTATCCACGCCAAATACACATGCCATTCGTACATCTAAACTCGTTTTCTTTACAAGGTGGACATTGGTCAGGATTCTCAGGCTCGTCACTTCCGTCATCACATGTTGGCCAGCCATTGCACATTAAATCATCAGGAATACATTGTCCACTACTTGTGCATCTAAACTGCCCTTCTCTGCAAGGTGGACATAATTCGGGATCATCAGGCTCGTCACTTCCATCTCTACAGTGAGGCCAGCCATCACAAGGCTTTAGCTGATCAATACATTGCCCGCTGTTGCATCTAAATTGATCATCCCTACATGGTGGACATTGGTCAGGATCAACTGTTTCATCAGTTCCGTCCCTGCAGTCGTCATATCCATCACATAACCATGTTTTTGGAATGCATCGTAAAATGTCGCAAAAGAAGTCATCAGGATTGCAGAAAGGCCAGGGATAATTTTTTGTACTTGGATTTGAAATGCATTGTCCGTTCTCCAACATAAAATAAATGAAAATAGTATTAATTATTTTGGTACGAGTTATTAATTTAGTTTTAATTCTAATTTAATTTTAGTTGGCTACCTGAATTTGGCTACAATTTTGGGATGCCACTAGTCCAACAAACATAATTAGTAAACTGGGTATAATCATGTTTTGTTTGCTGAAAAAATCGCTAGAGAATAATTAGTTTACTGGGCAAGAGTAAGTGTTAAATCTGAATGAAGTAGCAAATGAAATTATCGCATTGTGTTAAAAACTTTATCACGTTTTGGTAGATAAGACAGCACCATACATTTTCTGACTAACAATTAGACAGGTACAAGTGGTGAGTGACATATGTATAATCACAATGAGTTAAGTCACTGTTTCTTTAAATACGGTTGGCTATTTTTTAGGATTCCATTTTTTCACCTTAAAACAGACAAACAGACAAGGCAACGTTTTAAATGCAGCTGGGTAAATTATTCATTCATCATTTTTCTATGCTATATGGTTAAATAAATTGATTAATTTACAATTGTTGCCGTTTTTTGACATGATATGTATAACTGCGTAAAAATGAATTTTTACTACATCGACATGTGGACTAAGGAACAAACATTATGTATGAAATATGTTAAAAACTTCTAAATATTGACCTTGCCTTCTTAGGCCTATGCTATTACAATGGTTTATTTATGAAAAACGTATGGTTTTAGTTGCTTCCGGGCACAATAGATCTACCAAAACTAAGATTATACCTGATTACTACCTTCATCTCTACAGTTGTATGGTAGTTATAATAGATATTATTTCATGTAGTTCGTTTTGATGATTTTAACCCATTTTAAAAGCCACCGAAGATCAGAAGACCGAACCGCTCACCAAACTTTAAAAAAAATGTCATGATAATATATGAAAACATTTTTAGGATCAATTTGAATCAACAAATTCGATGCTATCGAAAAATTATGCAAAAAATCGGGTAATCAAATTTTTACCATACAACATACGGCTGCATGACAATCAAAAAATATATTATTAAGAAGATTACTAAACTAAGATTACTAAACTATAGCAAGAAAATCTATTAACAGTTTTATTTATTAAATTGGTTTGTATTAAGGGGTTGAGAGAAAACAAAGTTATTAATCAAACTCAAACGTTAATTCATTTTCCCAGAAGATTTGGCTTTCCTCAGCTTATGCCAAAATTTGGGATTATTATTCAACTTCTTGATGGTTTTTTTAGGTTTTCGTGCCTTCTTTTGCTGCTTCCTGGCTTTCTTCTGAAAGTCCTTTCGAATTTGGCGAACATTCTTAGCATTCCCTACAACATGATTCTTGACCTTACTGCAATTCGACTCATCGGATCCATCGGGGCAATCCCAGATACCGTCTAAATCACACCAGAATTCAGAAGGCATGCCTGTCAAAAACAATTTAAATCGTAGAGAGAAAATTCGTTAAAAAACTTTAAAAAAAATACTATGCAGTCTTCTAAATAATAACAACAGTAATTTAATTAACATACATTCCCCTGGAGCTGCCCATTCTCCTGGTGGTGGAGGTAGAGCATTACACCGGTTTTCATTGGAAGCACAAGGGCAGCTCTCTTCAGTTTCGTCACTCCAGTCATAACAATCGTTTCGTTCTAAATAATACAATGGAATATTTACTTAAAAAGTATAACCATATATTATGTAAAGTCGAATATATATATAAATAATATGTAAAATAAATACGTACTGTTGCACAAATATGATTCAGGTATGCATCCACCGATTTCGCATGTAAACTGTCAAAATGCCAATATAAAATAATATGTGTAATCCATAAAATGCTAAAGAATATACAATAGGTTATAATTTACCTGTCCGCTGGAGCAAGGTGGACAATCCTGACGTTCATCACTTCCATCTCTGCAGTTGTTTGTTCCTAATGTAAAATACACCATACTATTTAGTCAGTGTTTTATACATATAGAATAAATTTTACTATTTGAATTTAATATTTGCTTACCGTCACAAACTTGGCTATCAGGAAGGCAGCGTCCATTTTGACACCTAAACTCGTTTGCTTGGCAAGCCGGACATTGCTCAGGATCTAGAGGCTCATCACTTCTGTCTCCGCAATCATTTTCACCGTCACAAACTCTGCTTCTTGCAATACACCTTCCATTACCGCATCTGTATTCTTGATCAGTACAAGCTGGACAATCCTCGGGATCTTCTGGCTCATCACTTCTGTCCCCACAGTCGTTGTCCCCATCACAAGCATAGTCCTTAGGAATACAGTTCCCCGCGGCGCATCTAAACTGATCTTCTCGACAAGCTGGACAATCTTCTGGATCCACAGACTCGTCACTTCCATCGCCACAGTCGTTCTCCCCATCACAAACATACTCTTTAGGAATACAGTTCCCAGTGGCGCATCTGAATTCCTGATCACTACAAGCTGGACAATCGTCAGGATTTTCTGGCTCATCACTTCTGTCCCCACAGTCATCGCCCCCATCACAAGCATACGCTTTAGGAATACAGTTCCCAGCGGCGCATCGAAACTGATCTTCTCGACAAGCTGGACAACCTTCAGGATCATCAGACTCGTCACTGCCATCCCCACAGTCGTTATCCCCATCACATGTAAATGAAGATGGAATGCATTTTCCGTTATCACATCTGAATTGGTTAACGTCACAAGCAGGACATAGTTCTGGGTTTATTGCAGGAGGCTCGTCACTTCCATCTCCACAGTCGTTGTCTCCATCACAAACAAAGGAAGCTAATATGCATTGTCGTTAGCGCATTCAAACTAAATAAATACAAGAGCTATTTTTATGAAAAATTTCAAAGTAAATAAACATGAGATGGTTTATATGTTACCTGAGTTGGACTACAGTTCTGTGATGTTGCTATACTAGCATAAGCTGCTAGAACAGCTATTAAAACTGACACTTTCATTCTCCGGAATTTTGGTTCGGAAAAGTTAAATGATGGAATGATACTGAAATTGAATCTGATTCAAGTAATGAGGATGGGACGCTTTATATACCGGCAATTTCACAAGGTCAATCGATATTACAATAAAGTTATGTTGAGGCTTTCAATTAAAATGTGTTTAATGCTGTTATTATTCATCAAGTGATAATAGTTACCATGCTGGTTATTTTTGTAACAAATATCGGGTTTATCTTTAAAACATTGCACATTTTGCAATTTTAACATAATATATTGTTAAGCCACTTCACAAGGTCGAATCTTTTTTTTTTACGTTTAAATATTGAAATTTTGCTTACTTATTTTGCCAATTGTGTATGTAATATAACCGAACTTGGAATTAGTGTGTAAATTGTAATGGTAAGTGGCCTAATTTTCCGTGACATATATTGATTGTCAATTTTGGTCTGTCTGTTTGATTGTCTGAACAGTTTAAATTTTTTTGACTGGACTATTTTTAACACTACTGATAAGCATCTGACTGACTGATGATGTTTTTGTGAAGGTACTCGAAATTAAATTATAAACAAATACGTATCCCGAGCATGTTTCGAGAACATATAATGTGTATACATATAACAAGATGACATTGAATTTATATGAGCATTGCTTTTAATCTAATAACCCAATTAGTGTAAAATACGAAAACAAACATACGAATTATAAATGCATCTTCCATTTGTTCATCTAAATTCATTTTCTCGACACAATGGACATTGGTCAGGATTCTCACAGGCTCGTCGCTTCCATTTCCACAGTCAATATTTTATCATATTTAAACTAAAATGAACGCTTACTATTGGATAACTGATAAAGGTAACTATATTTCGGTATTGGCGAAATTATTATTTTTACCAATATCAGCTTATCATTGTTTTTTTTCTCCGACATTTATGAACTAATCGTTATAAATTAATCATGTGAATAATTGGTACAGCAGATCATATGACAATTTATCAAATATGTTGTCATGTGGTCTGCTGATAAGTAGTTCCCAGATTTATCACATGGCATCAAGAACGACTTGGTATATTATACATTGCTGCATAGTTGACTCAATTTTTATTAACTGTTTTTGTACAGGTTTTACAACATATTAATAACCAGATGTCTTCTAATAATTCTTTCCTAAACATTTAATTTTTCTGATCTTATGTCAGCACTTCGGATTATTAATAGTTTTACTTCTTTGAAATCGCGATGAACTGATGAACTGGAAACCGTTTTGTTGATTTGCTTACGTTCTGTGTTGAAATGTTACAAATTACTGATTCTCTGATAAATGAGTAAATTTTGACATTGTTGATTCGAGGGTTCAACTTTAAACGGACGATGTACCGATAAACCGTGAACGGTTTTGGTTGATTTGCTTCCCATCTATGTTAAAATGATACATATTGCAGACTATTTCGCAGATGGTCGAATTTAAAAATTCCTTATCGACGGTTAATGTTTTATTGGTGTTGTACCATAATGAATTCTATACTGTTAAGAATTCATAACAGTATGCAGCAATGTTATTTGAATTGTCGATTTGAATTTAGTAATTATTTATTTTACCATTTTTCATATTGACCTGCGTTGGCCATTTATTATAGCATATCATATCAAGACATATCGTGTAATTAGTTTGGGTGATTTTATTCAAATTGAAAATATTACCACATATGAAAGCTTTAGTCATTCTAAAGACATTGCAAAGTGCTTCAAGACTAGCAAAGGCTGCAAGTGCACAAACGGCAACCGGCAGCATTATTTTAGTGCACCTAAAAAAACTAATAAGAACATTGGGATGTGAGATAACTGATTAGTAATGAAATTGTGCCAGAATCCAATATTCCAATCTCGAGACTTCATAAGGCTATATTTACAAGCGCTCCTTTTCAATTTTTATTGGGTTTCCTTGGAAAACCATGCTACCAGCTAATTAATTTTCTTCAGATAATTTACCATATCCGAGGACCATTAGGTTAATTTTTAAATGAGAACACTTTTGATGTCAGTTTCCTTGTATGTTTAAACTTACCGGTGGTTTATTAAATAGCTATCAGTATTGAAAATTTATGATAATTTGATAAAGCTCTACAGCATCAACAGGTCACGTTGGCTTTGGTTTCTGGTGTGGTGATTGCTCGATACTTGGCTATAATCTCAGTTTACCAATCTTAAAAACATTTATTACGTTTAATTGGGAAGAATAAATTCAATGTGAGAATATCATTAAGAAGAGAAAACCAACCAAGTTTATTTCTATTTAACAACATAAGACTAGTTGAAAAATCAAACAAGTTATTTTTAATTGGGATATACTTTGGTTAGTAACAACAGCTAAAGGAAATCATATTTATTCATTGCTTGATATAAAGTGTCGCAGGGAGAACAAAGTTATAAACGAATCTTAAATGCTAATTATTTTTTTCACGCAGATTTGGCTTTCCTCAGCTTATACCAGTACTTGGGATTATTATTCAACTTCTTAATGGTTTTGTAAGGTTTTCGTGCCTTCTTCAACTGCTTCCTGGCCTTCTTCTGAAAGTCCTTTCGAATTCGACGTACATTCTTAGCATTCCCTACAACATGATTCTTGAACTTACTGCAATTCGACTCATCAGATCCATCAGGACAATCCCAAATACCGTCTTCATCACACCAGAATTCAGAAGGCATGCCTGTTGATACAATAAGAATCATAGAGAGTAAATTCATAAAAAATACTATGCAGTCTTCTAAATAATAACAATAGTAATTTAATCAACATACATTCCCCTGGAGCTGCCCATTCTCCTGGTGGTGGAGGTAGAGCATTACATCGGTTTTCAGTGGAAGCACAAGGGCAGCTCTCTTCAGTTTCATCGCTCCAGTCATAGCAGTCGTTTCGCTCTAAAAAAAATTGTTGAAGTATAACCATCATAAAATAAAATAAATATAATGTAAACTTATATGAATATAAAAATATATAAAACAAATACGTACTATCGCACAAATATGATTCAGGTATGCAACCACCAATTTCGCATGTAAACTGTTAAAATGTAAATACAACATGATATTTTAATCCATAAAATGCCACATATATACAATGGGTTATAACTTACCTGTCCACTGGGGCAAGGTGGACAATCCTGACGTTCATCACTTCCATCTCTGCAGTTATTTGTTCCTAATTTTCAATACACCAGACCAATTAGTTAGTGTTTTGTACATTTAGATTAAATTTTACTTTTTTAATTTAACATTCGCTTACCATCACAAACTTGGGTTTCAGGCAGACAGCGTCCATTTTGACACCTAAACTCGTTAGCTTGACAAGCGGGACATTGCTCAGGATCTAGAGGCTCATCACTTCTGTCTCCGCAATCATATTCACCATCACAAACTCTGCTTCTGGCAATACACTTTCCATTACCGCATCTGTATTCCTGATCAGTA
>JAQFZG010001438.1:0-21241 GCA_034695465.1 Entomobrya nicoleti | reverse complement strand
GGAGTTTGCAAGTCCAATGACTCGTTATTTATTTTTATGACACAACTAACGATCAGCAGTTTGTAAATACGAAACATTGTGAAAGAAAATTATATATATAAATATATTAAATTAGTATGATTTGCTGTCATGAATAAGCATGTATAAATTTTGTACAAAATAATAACTTCACATTTTATAAAATCTTACAAGCTGATTACCTTGTATAACTTAATTTTATATTTAATTTTCTTTAAAAATATAACCCAGTGCTAAAAGCTCTACTAAAGCTTCTTCCCATATTCCTACATTATTGCAAAAATTTAAATGAGAGGTAAGCATGATGGCAATCAACTTTCAAATTTCACTGCTAAACCTTTTGACAAAAGTGTTTTTAATTTTATATAAAATGGAAGTACTTTTTCAGTCACAAATCATGTGCTTTCGTTCATTGAACTATAAACTGTCCATCATTAATAAGATGTGTAACTTGTCATGTTATTACGGTATTGGCTTTGACATTGCGTAAATCATTATGAGGTTTTAGTTCATATTGAGACTGTTAATAAGTAAAAATATTTAAATAGCTTGCTTTATGGTTGAAAATTTATCTTTATGTTGTGTAAACTAACTACGTCTAATACTGATTTACCTAACCTTATTGTTTCAACATGAAATGTGTCAGCTTTTGTAACATCTGAAAATTTATAATATCATAATGTAATTTATATAAGTGAGGTTTGTTTCCGAAGTTGAATGTTATAAAAAACAAAAAAATTGTAATCTCCTTTTCATTTATTCTCAGAAGTACATATAACACTAGTCCTCTCATCAGCTCATCAATATCTTTATTGAACTTCAACAATTAATAACGACACAAATCTATCACATGGTCAAAGTAAATAAAATATTTAGTCCATTTTAACCGGAAAATATTTTATATTCAATTTTATTAGACATAAAATTAAAACCAACTGTCACGATAATCAATATGGAGATTAACAAACATTCAAATGGACGGAATGATGAAACTTTAGAGCAAAAAATCTAATTTTAATGCCTTTTGATGTCTTAATTACAAAAAACACGTGTTTTTAAAATTGTCTCGAAATTTTTTGATCCAACTTTATATTAATACTATAATTATAAATGGCAAAATCTTAAATAAGATACAAGTCGTCAAGCTTGAAAATTATTTACTTTGTATCAGAGTATCTATAAACGTGTGGATAACACTGTATAACTTTCTATACGATATGCAGGGTCTTGAAAAGGTTAAATTTGGTTTATACAATTTATTTATATCCTAGTGGCCCATATTCTTATGCAAAAGAACGAAATGTGTTTTTTGTTGTATTTTGCATAGTAAAATTTGGGAATTTTAAGTAAGATTATTATAATAAATTTAAACATAATAAACCCACAGTTTACCAATAAAAAATCAATATTCAAATCAATATCAGACATTTAATATGGCATATATTAATATATAAGCTATTTTTAATTATGAAAAGTTCAACATAAAATTTATTAAATTTAAGAGCATAATAATAACATTTTGATATCATAATTCACGTTTAAGGGAGAAGTACGATGACGTGTTTAATCTAATTGAATATAAACGTTTTTACGAAAATTAAATGCCATGAATGTTGACCTTTGGTAACACATGCCTTAATAGCAAATTGTACCAGCAAACAAGAAATCACTTGAACCGAATATTCACTCAAACCACACTTCATTCAAGACCAAACATGACGCCAGACAAGTTGTCCATGTCGTCAAGAGATTTCGTTTGTTAAAAGTGAGGTCAGAAATCATTAATAATTACGAGTGTGATTTGTCATCGTAATCAATACAAACACATCATTTTATGACCTACTATTAATATTCATCAGGCTTAGTCATTATTCGCCCCCACGTTTACAATATACTTATACAACCGATATTTTTACATTCAGAGTAAAATAGTTTACGATATACCACGACAATACACTTTATATTATATAAAATACGATTGACGATTTTCCGCATATTTCAACTCCACTCAAGATAACAGCATCTCTTAAATATCAAGTTATTGAATACTTTCCTCCTTGGTAAATGATTAATTTGCCCAAATGTCAAGCAAACCGCAATAGGTAGTATGTAGTGGACGTAATTCAACAAAAAATTAGCATGTCTACTTGATGACTCATACGCGTATAGACGATGTGTAGAGTATATAAACACTCCATTAGCTGAGAAGGGGGCATTCAAAAGGCAAGCTGAAGCAAAGAAACTTGTTTTTTTTTTGAAAAATTCAACACTCTTTATTTTCAAACTGAGATTTCATTGTTCAATTTGTTATATTCTTTAAGCAACGCTACATCTCTTAAAGTAAATATGGAATTTAATTCAACCATCACTGGGCATGGAACTGAAAACATTTTGTGGAAGTTCATTGATTCCTTAAAACAGAAACTTGGAAGTAAAGAGCGAGAATTGCAAAAGTGCAATGCCGACTTACAGAATAAACAGACAGAGCTTAGCCTCGCTTCACACAAAATCGAAGATCAAAAACGTGAAATAGAAACCCTGACGACCTTAGTTTTAGAGGAAAACACAGGCGATAGTAAAAACATGGAAGAAATTAATAAACTGAGGGAACATAACAGACAGCTTATAATTGTAAAGGACACGTTCGCTGAATTTTTAACAAGGCTTGGTATCCAATTTAATTTTGAAGGGTGTGACAGAGCGGACCTAGCCAACAAATTACTTCAAAAAATCAACGAAAAAATCAGATCATATGAGAATGAGAGTCCAGGAACTCTTCAACAAGGAATCGAACCAGTGGCACAAGCAACTACATCTGCGGCAGCCAGAACTTCAACAGATGCCCAGAAAGAAGGAAGTATTTTACTGAATCAACTTGGTTCTTGTATGGCCGCCAAGTCAATGTCAAGCGCTTTGAGGCCAACCTCTTCATCATCACTTCAGCTTGCAACCAAGCAAAAGAAACAAAGAATAAACAAAAAGATAAGTACAACAAAAAAATCATTTGTGTCTAAAGGGAAAAAGTGCAGAAAAGATCCAAACTTTAACAGTTCCTATGGATATAGATGCATGTGTGGAAAGCTACTTAAAGGGGAGCAAAGTCTAATTCGTCATATTGGACAGTCAGTGAAGAACCTGCAATTTTATTGCAGCACATGCAATAAGGCATTCTCCAATAAATCCAAGCTTACTCGGCATCTTAAGAGTGTGAAATGTATCAAGGCCAAACTACTACAAAAGATGTTTGGTGTTGGGGACAACACTGTACCAACCAGTCAACCAAAATACCCAAAATTTGAATCCGGAACCTCCGGTACCACAATAAGTGAATTTTTAAAAAAGCTATTCGACCCCAACCCAAGCTCAAGTCAAGTCTTGAAGATTTAAGCAACAACATACATCATCTCCACATTGTAAGTAAAATTGTAAAGCTGTACTTGTTATAAATATATTGAGATGAACTAACATTTGATGCATTAGAATAAATATTTCTCTGTTTTCCATAGACACAGCTTTACCAAAACATCAAGGTCACCCATTGACCACATAAAACTTAAAGTAATACGGGACACTAAGTTTAGCACCCGGAAAAATCGATTACTTATACTGTATAAACGTTTCCTCAATTTCTAATATCGACTTTGTTCATCTTATCAACGTCAATAGGGAAAAGAGTAGACTTAATAAAAAGATTGAAGTTTATTGTTGTACCTTATTATCATTTATTTTAACCAATATTCATAACCGACTTTAGTAATATGTACTTATATTAAAATCATTGTCATCATCATCATATTTATTTATTGGAGATTTTAACTACATTAAAATTATAAGTAGAATGCAATAATTTTCGTTTTAGGTAAATACCTTATGATTAATAATAATAAGTAAAAAAATAACTGCTAAAAAGCAGAGTAAAATATAAGTTTTGTGCATGTAATAAAAACAAATTATAAAATTATTTAAAGGTTACATTTTACATGAATAGCAACTAAATCTCACATCCCACCAAACTTTTTTATTAATATCTGTAAAAAATGAATGTGAATATTATTTATTAATATTTGGCAGCAAAAAAAAACTAGTACTCTTTTTTTGTTGTCTATTTTGTTGCAGAAATAAAACCCATGTAATTGTATAATCAATATAGGTAATTGATATAAAAACAAGAGTAGATCAAGATTACAAAGTTTAACCAGTACGAATAAAATATGTTTAAATATTCTAGAATTTAGCTAAACTACAAAACTCAGAATGGTTTTTTCTCAAGGCCATTAGTGATTCACAATTTGTTGTGCGTCACCAAGCACCAGTCTTATGAAAATTGGTGTGAACAACATTATTCATTGTTGTGACTAATCCTCACAAGTAGTAAATATTCAAGCGTCCCTTTGTTGTCGCAGTTATTCATCAATTATCAGGCTAAGTCACTATTACACTCTTTGTATACAATATATTCATATATGCCCAGTGATTAAATTACAAACCAGCATATTTTAAGGAAGGACCGATCAAACTATGTTTACTGTAGTATAAGCGACTGGCCAGTTGTTTCATATAACTTCCGTGTTAACACGATAATAATCGATTAGAAATTATGAAATAGTTTCCTGTGTCGATTATGGCGTTTATCGTGGTAAACTCAATAAAAGGCAAAACCAACTCCTTTATCCCCTAGTTTAACTCCCAACTCAAAGCGTAGTTTAGTTGGGTCATTTTTGAAATGCCATCTCATACGTCAAAGTATGTTATTTTGAGAAGAACGTTTGGTAACGGACACCTTGAACTAAATATAACTGCCATTCCATGCAAATTTCATGTAAACGTTTGTCATTCTAGACTAAGCGAAACGTTTACTAAAATGAGTCATAGAAATAGTAAATATTTAATCATTCAGATGACCATCAGGAAAACGTTTAAATCAGAACCTAGCCAACTGCATCACGAAAATAAGCTCTTCTTAAGCTGATATCAATGTGTAAAGCTTACAAGTGGAAATACGGAAGTTGTATTTAATTTATACAAAAATGCTAATAAATTATCAGATTGATCATTTAGAAAACATGTAAACACCCAATTGTAGTTCCATCACCGGCTTAAATTTAACCGAATTCCATTATGACACTATAAAAATGATCGATGATCGTTATATCTTAAGTTATGTCAAAGTTACCATGTTGGTGGACCGACAGACAACCACTTCTTTGTACGTGTTAAAGAGCTTTGACCTACGTTGACGAACGTATTTAATTTCATCTTATCTTTTCCGCATGCAGCATATCTGAATGAGGAAAAACTCATCATTACCCGACAGTTTTCCTTTACCGTGGGTTTTTCGTAGGTATATATTTGGTGGTAATTCACCCAACCTATGCATTTTCAACTCGTTGGTTATCGCGTAGAGTAAAGCTTCACTGATTTTTTTTATTCACGGCTAAAATAATATCCCTTTTAACCTACAACTTATATCATAAGTAATATCAGCATCTTTACCCTGAAGGAAACACAAATCATAGCTACTGTTAATGTAAAAGAAGGACTTTTTGCTTTCTTTAAGTGTCAACAGTGGGTAGGGTAATGAAAAACGTGACTCGTTGTTTATTGCTGTCTCAGTTGGTACATTTGTCGTAAACTGTAGAGCATATTTAATATTTTTTTGTCTTAGGCAACAGCAATAATATTTGACGAACATGGACATTACTTCAAATACCCCAATGGAGGCTAACAGCATTCTTCAGCGACTTAAAAACGATATCAGTTTACTAGAACAAGTACACGAGGATACGAAAAGGAATTTGGACGTTTGCAATGTCGAATTACAGACCGCAAAGAATGATGTTCTAGTAGCTCGTCAACAAATGGACCGCGAGGCCACAACGCTTCGGAATTCGCTTCAGAAAGAAAAAACTGACAACGAAAGGAATTGTGAAAAGATTACTGGCTTGACGGAAGAACTGCGGGTAGCGAAAGAAGGGACAACGCAGCTACAAAAGAATATAAATGACTTGAAGGACAAGGTAGAAAATGAGCAGGTAAAATTGGCCAACGAAATTGACACCCTGAAAGAAAAAAATAAAGGGTTACGTGACGAAAAGGTTAAAATAGCCAAATATTTATCAAAGCTGGGGAACGAAGTAAATTTTCAAAGACGCAGTAATACCGACATGTTGGACAGTGCTGAGCTTGAGAACTTATTTCAGCACATTCAAGAAATAAAGAAAGCAGGGGAAATATACATTCAAAAACTTCAACATCTTATACAATTGGAGAATGTAGCGAATGAGTCTAGTATTGTGTCCAGCAATGCTTTGTCTCCTGCCATGAATGATGCATCAACAGAACGTAATACTGAGACCAATCAGGTGGGTTCTCAAGCTATTACTCGTCCTGTAGCTAGCAGTTCGATGGCATCATCATCTTCTAACCAGCATTCCATCAAGAAAAAAGAAACATCTCATGAACTGGATGCAAAATTTGATCCCAAATATGGATTTAAATGCATCTGCGGAAAAATTGTTCAGCACGAGCAAAGTTTTAAAAATCATATACGAAGATTTACTGAAAAACTAAAATTCCTTTGTGGCACATGCAACAAATCATTTCTCCACAAATCAGGGCTAACAAAACATTTTCAGAGCGAAAAATGTAAAATGGCTAAAAAGCAACAAATCAAGCTGAAAATGGAGGACAAAACGTTACGTTCATTGGCAAAAAATCCAAAACAATACGTTCAAAAATCGATCCGGCATAGGATTGGCTACCAAAGCATCCAAGCTTCACGAATTCCAGTCTCTGGAGGCAGTCAAAAGGGAAAGCTTGTATGTCATCAGGATAAATGTCATGCGAGATTTAAGGAGTTAATATCGCTGAAAATACATTTAACAGGAGTTCATCATATTCAAGATCCGTTATCAAAATGGGGAACGGCTTGTAAATCCTGTGGAAAATTTCTGGAGGACTGGAAGGCTTTAAAAAAACACCATAAAGAATCCACAGAGTGAGTAGAATTTAAACCTCTTCTTGAACCACCTCAAATATTTAGATACAAAATAAACAGGCTTGTTTCAATTTTTATTTACAGATGCACGTCAGCTTACAATGCAATGTAAGTGTGGCAACATACAGTTTGACGGTTTATTCGCGTTATTTGTACGGCAAGAAGGAAATCCATGGAACAAGACGATAACATCATGTCAATATAGATTATATTCAATATATAGCTGTCGTGAAGTTGTTTTTGTATAACAGATTTTACTACTACTATTTAGCCATACTGCACAATGTTAGTTGTAGTTCACCATTATTATATGCATATTAGTGCAATAAATCAATAAAAGTAGTTTATTTAATACAACCTAGCATAATATATATACATGTTGTTGCGTTCAAGTACATAAGCCCTGAATTGAGCATATATCGTTGCTAAATGTTATAAAGTATTTTTTTAATGTGTGATTTTGTTTGAGCCATGTCTGGGTACAAGGTTGTTATTCGGTTATTGCTCTGATCTTAGGTATGAGTTGGAATTCATAACGAAACCAGCGATTTAAGTCAATTCATTAAAAAGATCATTTTATTCCTGTGTTCGTCAAAAGTATTACAAAATTATAATTTTCAAGAGTCTTTACAGTTAGTCATCATTCCTCTTATCATCTACCATATATATGTGTAATATATCATGTATCGCCAGTAATTTTCCATCAAAACCGGTATGACACACATACGAATAAATGAGATAAAGTACACAAGGTTGCGGGATTTTCCATTTATTTTACATCTGAACAAGATAAGAATTTGTAATAAAATATGAACAAGTTTTCTCCATCAATTATGGCTAATTTATACTTACGTTATTGGTTTTGTACTAAATACAATAACATTATAACAATAAAACCAGTTATCTTATATTTTTCGGTGTTATAGTATGTATAAAGTTCTCACTCCAATAAAGTTGGTAATTCATAAACCAGCTTGAAAGTATACAGGCAGAAGTTTAAACGTAGTTACCTTTTTTAGTTATAAAAAATATTAGCAATAACAGTAACGATGGAGTTTACTTTAACTACCGAGGAAAAAACTGGAAACATTTTCCAGCAACTTGTGAAAGATATCGGATCACTAAAAGAAATTCATGAAAGAAAAGAACAAGAATTGGAAAGGTGTACTCTTGAACTACAAACTTCACAGAAAAATCTAGCAGCAGCTTACCGAAAACTGGCAGTGCAAGAACATGTATCTAAAACCTTGAGGAATTTAGTCAACAAAGAGAAAGCTGACAATACCAAAAAGAACGAAGAAATAAACAAGTTGAAAGTAGATAACGAGCAGATAAATCGAGAAAATGATATATTCGCTAAATTTGTATCAGAGCTCAGCAAGGAAGTAAATTTTCAGTGGAGCCCAAACGCCGTCACGGTCGACAAATTATTAGAACACATTCAAGAAAAAGTTGGACTATGGAATAATGACCGACAAGAATTACAAAATTTTCGTAAAAGAATCGAAGCTGTAATACAAGCGACTAATTTTACATCAAGCAAAACTTCGACTAACACAGTTATTCATGAACCACAAGAATCCAGTACTGAACGAAACCAAATGATTGACCATAATTCACCCAGGTCAGCTGGAAGCAGTCCTTTGACGTCCTCATTATCATCAATGAATCGCACAGTTAAAAGAATGAAGCATGGAAAAGATCAAACGTTTAGCCCGTCCAAGTTTAATTGCTACATATGCAAGAAATCATTTCCTCAAAAATCCGGACTTGACCAGCATTCTAACAGTGCAAAATGCACGATGGCCAATTCACAGCAAAAGCGCTTTAGTGCCATGGAGCATTCATTACATATTTATCCATCTCCTTTACTGACCACATCATCGTGTCGACCAACCTTCAACACATTAGAACAAGAGAAGTCGGCTCATCTGGATTTTACTACATGTGTTACCAAGTCACATACTTTAAATACACATGAATTACTCAAGTCTGGCATTACAGTTAAACAGGAACTTGAATCAATGAAGTAAGTTAAATAAACATAATTTTTGTATAAATACGATAAACTAGGGTAAAATATTAGACAAATAATTATCACATGTGTTTTTACAGTTGTACATCAGTTGAAGCAGAAAGTACACCGTTGCGGAAAGAAAAACCCAGAAATTATGAAAAACTTATCTCTGATTTGCAAGAGAAGATATCGCATCAGGATATCTTGCTATCCTTAATATTTAAAAAAATACATTGACTTTTTCAGAGAATTGTATAATTTTTGTTTAAAAATTAATATGTATGATATATTTACTTAATGTACAACCAAATAAAAAACGTAATTATAATATTGCGTCATCATCATTTATTTTATTAAACACACATTAAAATGTAAACTACAAATAACTGGTTTTTCATGTTGTCTAATGAATAATAAACCACTAAAAAGGACCTTAATACAATCAGCTGGAACTTCTATTTAGAATGTGAGCTACTTAACAACTGGAAAATTAATATAATCCTGATGTCGAAGAACAATAATTTAGATAAGATATGCAATGACGTTGTTATGTTCGTTTCAGGTAAAGTATAAAATAATTTATTATGTTTTACACAGTTATTAATAATCTACAAATTACTCATACTGAAACCAGGAAAGTTCTCCATATATCACAATCAGTTATATTGTTTCCGGGTAAAATATGAGATTTTTTTCAACGAAGTTTTATATCATGTTAGATTTATTTCCTAATATAATGCAGTGTATACCAATTTATAAGCAAAATAACGTTAAAATATGTTGTAATTGAGGTATAAAATGAGCCAAAATCTTACTTAAGATGATGATTGGCTAAAACAATGACGAGTTTGAGTAAACAATGACGATTACTCATATTTTTTTCAGTAATCGTGTTAATTACAAACTTTAACTTTACCAGTCGTTGAGAACGTGGACAACATACTAAAGATTAGCCCAGATTAAAGTGGGTCTCAGATTGACACTTAATTTTCCCCGATATAGCCTGTGTTGTATAAGAGTGTTAGGAGAAAGAGGGGTCCAAAAAACAGTATTTATATCTCGATTTTCAAATATTTTGATACAGTAGTGGTCCATTATATTGACATGCTCGGCTTTCCACACGCTATGCCACGACATGACATGCTACACCAGTTAACCTTCTAAATAAAATTAACATAAGAAAGAATTAAGCTTATTCATCCACCATTGGACATATTTGTATTTATGTTGATATATTTCGTTGATTACTTGCTCCACAAAATCTGTGCTTTTATTTGATGTATCCCCAGTTGCGTATTAAAATGCTTTTTTAATTATCGTCGTAATGTCGAGCAAACGTTTACGTATATATAAATTATTTTTCTGTGATTTAAAATATGCAGTGACTTCTGCATGAACTTTAATAATAAAGCATGTTCTCATCATGATGAAACCGATTACCTTAACTTCAACGTACGCAATACAAAATAACTTTGTTTGTGCATACATACTTATCTATAACAAACAAACTTTGAGGCTGCATCATGTGACTCAAATTTTTCCGAGTTGATGTTATATCCCCAGAAAAACGTAAAGTCAACCTTAGCGTGTATTAACCGACAACATATTTTTACAGTTTGTATATATTCCGATCATAAATATGTATATCAATAGTTATACAAAGAATAAGGTCAAATCCAAAAGCTTATGGTTAAAAGGTGAATTGTAATATCCGTTTTATTCAGCCATAAATGAACATACTTATGCATATTTCACAAGTCTTCAGGAAAAAAGTTATGAGTTACCTGCAGCACCTACTTATCTTATCTTATGGTTTGACTTATTTATATATATCAAGTCCAGTGACCGAATATTCTACGTTGAGTAAGGTAACGTGAAACGTGACTCGCAGATTTAATAGTGCCTTCATTCTAGTGAAAATTCCGTGAAACCAAAGATTTTATACTTAACACAATAAATTTATAACAATAATATTGATTACCATGGAGTCTGCTACGAGAACCGAAAGTGAGACTAAAAAAGTTATTCGACAGCTTGAAATTCAAATCAATTCACTGAAGAAAATAGATAAGAAGATGGACCAGGATTTCAAGGCTTTAAATGTTGAACTACAGACGGCAAAGAATGACGTTCAAGTGGCTCGTGAAAAAATGGAAGAGAAAGATCGTGAAATCAAAACGCTCAAGAATGAACTTTTGGAGGAAAAGATTGAGAATGAGAAGAAAGCAGCAAAAATTAATAGTTTGACGGACGAACTACGTACCGAAAAAGATGGAACAGCGCAACAACAAAACATCATAGAAAACCTGCGTGAAGAGGTACAAAATGAACATTTAGCTTTGGTTAAAGAAATTGACGGCTTAAAAGTCGACAAGAAAAAGTTATCCGAAGAAAAAGGGAAAATAACCAAATATTTGTCCAAGCTTGGGAACGAAGTACGTTTTGAGAGAAGCGGAAATACAGACATGCTTGACAGTGGTGTGCTTCAAAGATTACTTGAACACATTCAAAAAATAATGGAAGCACAGGACCTTGCACATACAAGAAACCTTGAGAAGCTGAGAAACCAAATAGAGGAAATGGTAAATGCGAATAATTTGAGATCAAAGAGAAATTCCTCTGCTACCATAAACGATGCACCGACTGAATGTAATATAGAGCCGACTCCAGTCATTTCCCAATCTTCTTCCAATCCTGTGGCTAGTAGCTCAAAAGCATCATCATCTTCTCCAAATCAGCATTTTATAAAGCAAATAACACACAAATTGGACACATCATTTAACCCATTACTTGGATTCAAATGCGTCTGTGGTGTCATCGTTCAACACAAACAAAGTTTTAAAAACCACATCCGAAGATTTACAGAAAAACTAAAATTTCATTGTCGCACATGCAATAAAGCATTTTTGCATGAATCAGGGCTCAAAAAGCATTTCCAGAGCGCTAAATGTAAAATAGCCAAAATGCAACAAAAAAAGCCGCAAATGGAATACAAAACTTCGCTTTCCCTGGCATCACATCCAAAACAATATCTGCATAAATCCATCCGGCACAGGGTAGGATACCAAAAATCAAATACTTTAAGTCTGCCAGTCCATGGAAGCAGTCAAAAGGGAAAGCTTAAATGTCATCAGAACCAGTGTCACGCAACGTTTTTGGAGTTAATTCAACTGAAAAGACATTTAACAGGAGTTCATCATATTAAAAATCCGTTGTCCAAATGGGGCACTGCATGTAAATCCTGTGGAAAACTACTGGAGGATTGGAATGCTTTAAAACAGCACAATAAAGAGTACATAAAGTAAGTCAAATAAAAAAATACTTTTAAAACAAACTCAAATATTCAAGTACAAAATAAACAATTATGTATTTATTTTTATTTACAGATGTGCATCGGCTTACAATGCAATGTAAGTGTGTCAACGTGCAGTGAAATATTCAATTCCTGTTATTTACACATCCAGAAGGAAAATCGATAGAGCCAGGCGATAATATTATGTCAATATAAATTCTGTTCAATGTATAGCTTACATGAAGTTATTTTATTCCAACAAAACAAATTTGACTACTATTATTTGGCCATACTGAACAAAGTTAGTTCTATATACATACATACATGTCACCAAAAATATATACATATAAATACTAGTTAAATAAAAAAACTATTATATTCAATACAACCTAGCATATTATTCTTACATGTTGTTGCATTTGTAGTACATATTGGTCATTTATCTTTGTCACTTTTATAAAGTCTTTTTAGAATGTGTTACTTTAATTGAGCTATGTCTGGATACAATGTTGTTATTCAGTTGTTGCTTTGATCTGAGTTATCAGTTGGAATGCATATTTGTTTTTAAGATTTGTTAACATAATGCAAATAATAAGACAACTATTTTTAAAGGAGAGTCGATATTAAATTAGATAAATTGCTTATCAATATTATTTTTTTCAGCCGAGTCAAAAAGTTTGCCTTTGGAATAATCTGCTGACTGTACTGGCGTATGAAAACCCAGACGTCGTCGAAATCATGCTTTGTACGAACAATAATTAAATAGCTTGATGTTTGCACAGCAAACCTTGAAACGATTAAGTTGCGCATTGAATGGTTTTAAACCAAGATAAATTTTATATGACAATTTTAAGGTATGAATTTTTATTCCTTTTTTAGCTAATAAGATTTTTTATAAGGTCAACTGGCCGAATAATTAAATGTGTAATTTAATAATTCCGTCAGTATTCACTGTTTTCTATGTTTAATTTTAATACGTTAAAATATATTATAAATGTGAGGGAAAAAATCACCAAATGTCTTAACTACGATGAGGAGTTGCCAACAAACTGGCGCGTTTGAATGAATTTTGACGATTTGTCACATCTTTTTAATTATCTACACTTTCGCTTTCCCAGTCTATAATAAGTTTGTCAACTTGTTGAGCACGTGTTCACGGCTTTTACATATAAAAACCATAAAACACACATTATAATGCAAATAAATGACCAAATATTTAGAATCTATGGATTTGGTTCCTATTTTAAAGAGACAATGCGTAAAATACTAATTGCTTCTTTTCACACGAAATGTGGACATTTCCCTGCAGAAGATCGCCGACTGAAACTCAATTTCATGCGATATGGCCTCTAATGTTTAAGTGTATGGACAGGAAGGGGTCCGAAAAAATAGCAATTTTACTTTCGTTACTTAATTAACGAACGGTTATACAAGTTAACTATGCAATAAACTAAGGTTTATGTTATGTTTAAAATGCTCTTAATTGCCTGACCTCAATTGCATGAAAAATGTAAACTTTGGTATTGTACCAAGCTAAGCAAATGAATTCTACAAAAAATTTAACTGAACATTCACAAAGAATTTATTCTGCATTAATGGCTCTTTTTGTCAAAATTCACTCAACATAATAAAATAATATACCGTTGAGTACAATCACTTGTTCGTAACCTCATTTACTAGGAAAAATGCTGAAGTGTTATTACATAACTGATAAAGAGATATGAAAAAATGAAAGAGTACTTCATGACTAAAAAATACACAAAATACTGAACTTTCTTCACACAACAAATAATAATTTTTATACAGAATACTGAAGGAGTATTTCACAAAAAATAGATCAAAAATACTGAAGGAGTACTTTACGAACAAATAATCATTTTATTGAAAATACTGAAGGAGTACTTTACAAATAAAGTAGGTAAACCTTTGGTAAAAAAGTGCCAGACATGTAATATGAGTAAATCCGGTTGCGCCGGAAATGACATGGTTGTCATTTTCCCCATTTAAATTTCAAGTAACCGTTAATTGACCGTTACTCAAATACTATTGAGTTTTAGACTCAAATTTGATTCCTATACTTTAGTCTATCCAGTGGTAAAAAAAGTTTGATGCCAATCGGTAGACTCGTTTGGAATATATCGTGGATACAGACAGACCGACAGACAGGCTACTTCTCCCCCTATCATCCATCGATCTTATAAAGTACCATTCTGGCACTTAATAAATATAGATACAAAAAATACTGAAGAAGTACTTTTTGACAAAATAATCTATTTTACACAAAATATTGAAGGAGTTCTTAAAGAAGAAATAATCATTTCATACAAAACACTGTAGAAGTACTTTACGAACAAATAATAAATAATTTACAAAGTCCTCAACTAGCATAAATTCTTGATAAAATGCAAAAATAAACCTGTGAAATAAAACCTCACTTTACGTAACTTCTTCATACAAAATACAAGTTCTAAACTATCACCAAGTCAGTACTGTGTTTTCAAATTTCCCCAAAATTTCAACTAAAATTGTTCATTTAAACTCAATTTAAGTTTGTAAGTAATGCCGTCTCATTATAAAGTCCTCTTGTTCCTTTGTATGATTTTGCTTTTGTTACGCAAATTGCAAGTTATATTTCTTACCTCGGAGAAAAAAAAAGATGATATAACTCATGATTTTTCAAAAGCCCCATATTTTGACTTGACGGACACCATTAACGACAAAAACATTTCCGAAATTCAGAAAGCGTTGAAATCCACATCAAACATATTCTATTCTACAGGTACCTACAATTTGTTTCCTCCTTAGCACCTAAATTAAAAACTTAATCAAATATTTTATTATGTTACTTTGAAAGATCGGCAGGTTAGTGAAATCCTTGAGTTATCTTGGATAGCTGAGTTACTAGACCATGTGGATCAAAATCGGACAATATGTCTGCTAATATCATTTAAAATGACAGCAGTTCAGAACAAAAGGGACAACCAAATTCATAATCAAGATGTGTCTGATTTCTCAACCAAACTGATGCAAAAAACTCAAATTGGAGACAAATTTCTGAAAAAATATGTATGCAAGATTGTTCTAGATTTTCAAATCTTTGATTGGTTCCATTCAATTTTCGAGGATTATACGAATTACGACGAAGAACGGAATATATCCCTTACTAAAAATGCGAAGCGAACATTGCTCAGTATTTTAGATTCTAAATCAGGGAACAACAGTGAACCCCAGATTGGAGTTCTATACAATCAAGAACAAATTGGCAGAGACAAGCTATTACTAAATCAGGAATTGTGTCATGCGGATTTCCTAATCATAAACGTTACATATTATCCCGGTTTTGGAATACCACCTAACTACAATCTTTTCGAACACGAACTGCAAAAGATTTATCTGAAAAATAAGTCCTTTTTAACAAGCCCTCACCAATGTAGTACTGAAATGAGCAAAGTTGTATCACCAAATTTCTTGTTTACTTGGGTTTCAATTAAAAAGCTCAAATTAAAGTCAGAAGACAAATTATTCTTTGACATAGACGCCACTTACTTGGATATATTCCAAACTTTCACTGCGAAATTAACTAAAGAACAAAAATTTAAGGTTGAGGTAATATCTGGTACTGTATTCAACCTCTCAAATGTTACAAAACATTGGCTTGAAGACCCCAAAATGGATAAGATGGTACCATATTTATATACCCATTCAGTGGACACTACACAATGTCAGCTGCAAGCGATGATGGAAAAAATAGCAAATCGGTTTGATTATCTCGTCGTAAATGAATGTGAGAATTCAAACTTTACCGCTCGAGTCTATTTAAAAATGAAAACTAATCAAAAAATTTACCTCTTTGCAGTAACCTGGCAGACTTTAGCACGTCTGGGTCAAATAAAGTCTCAAGAAACAAAAATCGAGTGTACGGAGCCTTGGATTAGCCGGACAAAAACTATTAACGTAATGCTATTTACAACAGTAAATTTGGAACACTCGTGGAATAAAACAGGACAGTCACTTAGGAAATTGATACCAAATGTTCACAAAATTAGAAACTTGAAACTAGACACCATTGTGTTTAAGGAAAGCGTGTTCAACGACGATAAATTTGAATATTGGAGAAACGACGAGCATGAAAAATTGCTTATGGATACTCCATTGGGTCAAGATGTACTAGATTCGGTTCATAATTGGCTTGCACTGAGTAGAACGAATAAGATAGGATGTTTGGTGGAATTTAGTAGTGATGACTTGTACCGACGGCATTATGCTTATAAGAAAATCCGGAAAGGATGTCAATTAATTTTTAAACAGGCATCCGTTTTAATAATTCAGTACGCACTTAAGCCATTGTCCAATATATCCATTAACTTTACTGAGTTTAGCGAAACAAAATATGGGACAAAGTGGTTATTGGGAGATGCTATGAATTTGATTGCGGTGCGAAAGTACTTGATGATCAAATATGTGTTTGAACGAATCATAATTAAGATTGTGACAAAACTTGGTAATACGATTGATCCTAATACATGGTCTGGAGTTGAATGTAGAAGCTATCGACATTTTGAGCTGGATTTGTTGAACAACTTGTATAGATGGGCGGATATTCGTGATTTTGAACTAATTACATAGCCTGCGTTTGATTTGAGATATCCGGTATTGGGATATTGGGAGCCACCTCAGCAGGATGATAGGCTGAACTAATTCAACTAGGTTACTTATTAGAATATTTGCCGGACTGTTTCAATTTATTTACAGCTCTGCCATTCGATAATTTTTTGCCACTAGTACAGAGTACAAAAACCAAAAAATTAATAGAAAAATTAAACAAATTATACCCATACGTTTATTAGCGGAAAATTTATTATATTAGGTTAAAGTACAAGTTCCAAGAGAAGAGGTGGGTAATTCATTCTCGAACGCGCATATGTGTAAATATCACAAATGGAATGCATACATGAACACATTTTACACTTGAATGTAAACCAAGGTCATATTATATTGCAGTACGGGGATTGTTATTCACCTAAGCACACAAAAGATGGAAAAACACTAAACATGACACACTTTAAAAATTACAAAATATTAAATTTAACCATACACTCATTGTACTACTATCAAAACATTCTTAGACTGCAAATATGTGAAATAAAAAATAAATAATTTTCACATATTATATTTTATTGAATACAGAATTGCTATTAACAAACAATGGACATTTTGTGAAAGTGAAATATTGTTGCATTTGATATGAGTGATAGCTTACATAAGCTTAACCTTCTGCTATACAGAATTCCTTTAGGTATTTTTCAAGAAAAACCCATTTTATTCCTAAACTTAATAAGTTAAATTTACAAACGCTCTGAAGTCAGACACGAAAATTTGAAGGTAAACTAAAATATAGAGATTTTTTTGTTCAAAAATGTTTTCTGTAAAAAGGAAGTGATCTTTGAAAATGTAAAGTTTAGGTTATTTTTTTTTGCAAAAAACCACTAGCTGCTAACCGTGTGTTCTAATTATTTTAAACTAGCTAAAAATAAACTGTAAATAAATTGTAACTATTTTATAAACTTTTCGCAGTTTATTACTACATAACATTTTAAAATTAAATTAATGAATTTCTTAGCAATAATTTTTTAAGCAGGTTGTTGAGTTTTATGGTATAAGATTTTTCTATGCATCTACAATTGAGCAATACACAGAAGTAACATCAAGTTTACTGACTCTACGCAAATAATAATGGTAGGAGTTATTTTACTTACTCGATTTGATACAATTTTCGAATATATTAGATTTCTTTTTGATTTTGAAAATTCGCTGAATCAAAACAAAATTCCTAATTTTTTGAAAACAAGTTTAAATGCATTTTTGAAATTTTAAGATAATTCCTACGACTCTATTTACTCCGTAACCTACCAACTATTTCACGTAATATAATTATGCCTTATGATTACACTAAACACATTCACCATTTGATGTAGGTTCTAGTCATAAGTACCGTATCTACTGTATTCATCACAATGGTGGAAAACATCCTTGTCTTAGTTTCTTTAGAAACATATCCCAATCCATTTGCATAGAACGCCACAATCTGAAACGATTTAAGAATCTTTTTATTCAGCTGCTTACTTCCGCGTTTGCACTCGTCAATTCGAGACTTCCATTTGGAAATCAACGATAAGCTCATCTCTGCCGAAAATGTTGCATATGGCGCTGCAATAGCGATGACAAGAATACTCAATACTGCCATTAGTGGACTAAGCCAGTACAGAAACGGACTCAATATTTTCCAGCCAACGAATGTAGCAGTCAATGAAATAATTGCAATGAACATTCCACCTTCAAAGCAGACGATTATTAGGAATCCTGCGGGACACATACTTTTTACATAAACTGCGTACAAAATAGCATATCTTTCCATAGCCAGTGAGAGGTCCGATCTAGAAAGCTTTTCAATATTCTTTAGCAGATTTGCTGTAATTTGAGAACAAATTATAATAATTATGATAACTGTTCTAACTGTTCGGGCAGCTTCCATTGTGCAAATTACTGCTCCAACAGCAGGTACGATTCTGAATGGAACATATAGCCAAAGTGACTACTCGTCGTATTCAAAGATGTATTGAACAGGATATGAGAATGGATCAACTCTCGTGATTAGAGGACCAGGGATATAGCAAATTGGCACCATTGCAAAGAAGATTGTAGCAGAGATGACTAGTAACCCAACTATGTCTATTTGTTTTCTCGATTCTTTTTTTCGGATTTGTATAGTTCCGTTTTAAGTTGGTAAATGAGACCAGTTTGTTTTCTTTTTGGGGTATTTGGAGCAATAAATTTGTTCCTGAGGTCAAATAGTAAGTTGACATAGTCTTTTATTTGATCAGCGTTGTGAAGTAGACAATAGTTAATACCGATGCAGAATATTCCGGGTGCGCTAACAACAATGGTAAAAAATAAACGATCGGGTGATACTGTATCCGGATGAAAGACACCTTTATAGATTATTACATAAAATGTGGAAATTGGCCAGAGAATTGCAGTTAGAAACAGCCAGGTAAAGTAAAAATATTTTAATTGGGAATGAGTTGGTTTGCAATCGAATCGTTGAGTTGTTTTGTTAAAGTTTAAAAGAAATCGAGTATAAAGTAGTTTTTCAGTAATGAGCTGATTTAGCTCCAAAGCCTTCATACAAAGGGAACTCATTGTTTAAATCTTAATGGTTAAACGTTTATTCAATTTTAAGATTTTGATTAAAAACCTGATGTATGATGGTTGAATAAAAAGAGAGGAATATTTTAGAAGCTATTTAATCAGGAAATTTCAGTGACAAAAAATTTAAAGTATTTAAAGCAGATACGATTGTTTTTAGGTTGGACTTTTAACTTAGTATTTTGACGACTTCAGATACACAACAGAACAATAGGACTAAAAAGGTTTTTTGTAAGACAAGACATTGCCCAAAACCTTTAATAGTAAGTACGGCACACACCAATTAAATTTTAATAGACAAAAAAAAACTTAACTTCCGCTTAATTTCGAAAACAACAAACCATTTAAGCTGATAAATAAATTGTTAGATTGCATGCGCGTACTCAATATACAATAACGAAATATGTCATCAAAACCTATTTTCATATAAGGGGTAGAAAAAACTACAGACATTACTTACTAATTGTACATAATACAATAGTAAAAACAGAAAATATTACAATAAACATCAAAAGAAAATTGCAGTTCGAATTTCCAAAAAAAAACAATTATATTAGCTAGATTAAAGTTCAGAGAAACTGTTTTAGTAGGCCACTTGTAACCGTAGAATTATTCAACTATCTGCGATTAAAATCAAGAGCTATCTAAGAGCATCTGATTATGGCAGACGTAATCACTACGTCATTTAACAAACATGAAACCGACCAATAATTTTGCCAGTATAATAATTACCTGTTCTGTATCAAAATTAAGGTTGACTGCAATTACTTTCCTAGTTTTCTAAACAGCGCAGTTTAAATAATTAAGTCGTATTTAAATTTCTTACGTAGTTTGGGTTCAATACTGAATATTTGAAGAAAAAAAAGTTTCACAATGTTGCTTTATGTAAAGTATAAAATGGGGTATAAGTAAACTAGTGCTTGCAGTATAAGGGAAAATGCAACTAGAAAGTATTATTTTTATGACAAAATCTTTTAATGTTAAGTATAGCTAACTACAGTCGAAAATAAGTTACAAAGCTTAATTTTCCTAAAAGCTTTTTAAATAACTAGCTATGGTAAATAAATTGCTAGCATACACAAATGTATACCCAATAATGCAACGTTTTCGTAAATCTTTTATTTTATACTAGGAGACAGGTAGAACTATCAAAATTATGTGACTTTCATAGCGCAGAACGCAATAGTTGAATTTGATATTATTATATTAAATCTCAAAAAATTGCACTTTAAATTTACAATAAAACAACTTATAGTAGGCAAGTTGATTGCAGTTGGTTAAACTAGTTAAATATGCAAGTTGTAACCGTAGTAATTTCTAAGCCTAACCATTAAAATATTGTAACCAGTTACACTAAAATTTGGTCTGTTAAAAATAAGTATTTTTTACGTCTAAATGCACTAATACCAAATATCGATTTTTTTGAGACATTATATTGAATGCATCTTCAAGTTGTTTTTTAATTCTTGTGTGAGAGGAAGCTAATACTCGCTGTAGTTGTGAAAAACTTGGTAGTTTCTCTGGGTCAACCTTTCAACATTCTCGCATTATTAAAGGGTATTACTAAAACCCACAACCAAAATCCACAACCCACAACCAAAATCCACAACCCATAACCAAAATCCACAACCCATAACCCACAACCAAAATCCACAACCCACAACCCACAACCAAAATCCACAACCCACAACCCACAACCAAAATCCACAAC
>JAQFZG010001437.1:0-21244 GCA_034695465.1 Entomobrya nicoleti | reverse complement strand
TCCTAATAGCTTTTATTTTTCATTACGGAATGCTTAACTAGCTTTCCCAACACGATATTAGCTAAGTAGAAAAACAATCATTTTCATTTGTGTAATATGCTTTCTCATACAGTCTGAAATGCGTCAGAGTCTACTACTAACCAATGGCAACTAGAGATCTTATCTTGAGCCACTTGTTTTGTTCGCAGAGTTCTCACTTCAAAATATTTTTGTTTTTCTTGTACAAACAAAGTTATTCTGAAAAAAGAAAATATCCAATATCATTCGTGTTTAGTGGACTTGTTTAACTACTGATGTAAACAACATCTACAACCAAGAGCTGAAACAAAATATTTTCGAATAATATTAAATGATCCTAAAAAGTATATGAACTACTAACAAAAACCAAGATGGTAGGATCAACATATGCAGTACTATTGGTTGTTACAATAAAATTTGTGCTATCCACAGAAAGCGAAATTCCCATAGTTAACTTTAATTACACACTTAACTCACAACTGATAAATTCAATGTCCCAAGACGAAGAAGGCTTAGAGCAGCTGTCGGATTTGATTTGGTTTCAAACCAAAGATAATGTGAAAAAATACTTTAAAGAGTTGCAACTCATTGAATCTGAAGGAGTTCCGAGGTCTGTACGAAACTTGTACTCATTTCTTCAAACATTTCTCGATAATAGATGCCTTGTTGTAATTAACAATTTTGAAGAAGTCGATATTCAACCAACGAATGCATTGCCTGTAATTCTCAGAAAATTCGAATTGGCGCTTTTACGCAAGGAATATATTTCTTTGAATGGTCAAGAAACAAAAACAAGTAAAGATTTGATTTGGATACCTAAAAGCCTTATATCACAAATCAATGGAAACTTTTCAGCACAACTGTACGAAGGACAAGATTTGAAAACACTATCTCACAGGTGCACAACTTCTAAATATTTTACTAGCATTTCGCCAACTTGGTTTAATAGTGGTTACTGTGTTGGATTGGATCAACATAAGTTTACGTCTGCATCTAAGCCTTGGCAGTGCCAAGTTCAAGTAGACTTAATTATTCCAGAAAATATATTTCGACTTGAAAAACTCACTCACATATTTCGAACGCAATTAGGAGAAAAATTGGGCTTTTTGCCGAGCTCAATTCCGAACATAAATATTTTAATCGACTATAAATCCAGCGTTGATGAATACGAGTATGTTCGGTTATTCTTATGGATAGCAAGAAAGACACCTAAATCATGGAGAGATACTGATGCATCTGCTTACCAGGCTATTGCAGACGTCTTGATTATAGGTCACGTTAAATCCATTGAAGAAAACAAATGGCATTTTTGTATTTCCAAAAGTGCTGTCATTTTTATTGGCATTGACACTGAACCAATTTTAATTACTAAAAATATAAACGTTTCAACACTTTCACTTGAGTATATATTTGTTTTAGAAAAAACCCAAATTTCAGCAATGATCCCCCCAGTGTTAAGGGACGCTTCAGGTCGACCATTTAGTCTATCCGGTCAAATCGCGTATTTCGTGGAACACGAACAAGCAGCTATTAAATACCCCCTTCGTTATTTTCACCAAATGAAGTCAAAATATTCAGACGAAATACGAATGCTCGGTTTTGCGTACGCTTCGGTATACGCAAATTTAATGGGAAATGATACTAAATTATCTCCAAAGGATATAACTTACTCCCTAAAAGAAAAATTGCAATGCACAGGTATTATCAAAAATACGGACGATGTCCTATCCAGAGAGTATGATTTAATTATACCAAATAGTTTTGCACAGTTGACGTTCGTCAGCTGTGGCTCGAAAGGATTGGAACCATTCCCATTTCTCGAATTCTTCTCGGTATTTAGCAACAATGTTTGGATTACCATGATTGTGACTTTACTAGTAATTACTTTTATTGCAAGTGGTAAAGTAATCACGAAAACAACTTGGATAGATGGCACCTATAGAAGCATTATGGGCTCATTAAAAGTTTTGCTAGAACAAGGTGACCCATTTCCTTCCTCTTTAGTTCGCCAGTATCGCTTCAGATTTGTAATGAGTGGAATACTATTAGCCGGATTGGTCATAAGCAATGCTTTCAAAAGTGAAAACATGTACAAAATCGTGATGCCAAGGCATCAGCTTTCTTATTACAACATTGATGAGCTTCTCGGGGATAACTTTAAATTGTACACAAGAATTTGGTACTTCTGGTACGACCTCGCATTTTCGGACGGTTCATTTGAAAATATTGCAGATCATTCAATATATTTGATATTTGAAGGCAGTTGGATTGCTACTGCCGAAAGTGAAACTTACAGCCTTTTCGAAGACAAAATGAAAGAAAACAGGTTAGTTAGTAAAATATTCGAAAATACGCAATTTCATCCCAATGCTGTAGAAGTATTTACAGAACCCATCCAAATTTTAACACCATTTTTACAACTTGGATTAATAAATAGTAATAATTCAGAAATATTTCACAAAGGAAAGGCAATGGTGAATCATTTTTGGAGAAAACAAAACGAATTAATATTAAGTGATCTATCTAAATGCAACCAGACTGGTTGGGTTTTACCAAATTATTTAGGGCAAGGTCTTGCGAGGAAACTTCGAAAATCAGGAAAACACTCAGATGTTGGCACAAAAGCGTTTAATGAGCCATACCTTGTATTTCAATACAAAGGACTAGTGCCCACCTCGTTACTCAGCCGACCAAATTTTGTTAAAGCGTCTGGTTTATTAGACTGGTGGCCAAAACTAATAAACCGAACGGACATGAAAGATGGCAATGCTGAGTCTCGTCCAACAGCACCTAATATGCATGGCAATATTCAAGTGGTGTTTTTCTTACTTTGTGGTGGTTTGGTTATTTCAATCTTATGCTTGGGCATAGAAATATCAGGAGTAGTTTTTAAATACGTAAAACTGTGCTTCAGGTTGTGTTATGTAAAATGCATTGTTTTATTCCAATGCCTTGGAGGAATGAAACATTAAACGATAATTTTATTCGTGTAAATGTGCAATCGTTAAAGCCGGACAGTAACTAAGCTTTTATATTCTTTCAACCATATCATTTAAAACTCTTTCGTATACAAAGACATTGGATTCAGACTTCCTAATTGATTCCTGTAGTCTATCCAATATCCTATTTTATGTTCAAGAAACTCTATGATGTACTATGTATGCTTTGATTGTCCAGATTACGGGCATACCGATTTCTGTTCTTGGAGCATTCACTTCATTTAATAAACACTTCACTTATGATACTAGGCAAAGAATCTACGTATGCGTGTTAAGCACATTATTTCTCATACACGTATATAACATAAATGGCGACGAGTGAGTAAATATCAGTACAGTGAGAATTTCTTTCCGATCTTAAGCCGTCCTAGTTAAAATAGAAAAATAACTGCCACGGTAACGACAAAAATGCCGCTCAAGTCCGATGTCGAAAATTAGATTGTCTGGGGCAACGTTTATCGTGGATCACGATTCTGAACTTATTTTTGTGTAAAACAAGTATTCTGAGGCTCAATTTGTAAGCATTTTTGCTCCATTAAGCGCGCGCAGCAACAAGCAAACAGCTGAGCTGGCGCTCACTACTCTTTTTTCTCAGACCAAGCGCAGTAACAAGCAAAGGACAAGTAAATTCGTTCTTTACTGTCTTCGTTCTAGGACAAGTAAATTCCATTCCAAATTCAGAAATGATGGTTTTCTTTACTTTGAATTTATATCCTATTGATATCTACAGCTACTACCTTATAGCTTCGTTGTGCACATTGCATGTTTAATATATTGGGTTGCATTTCGTATGAATAGTGTAGTGAAATTTCAAGAAAATGAATATTAAAAAAGTTTAGTATTAGCTCGACGACCGTCCAACACAAGTCGTACAAAGCACTTCAATAAAACATTAAATTTGTACAAGCTAGAAAATCACTATGTTTGTGACAATTATTTTGTGCTTTGGTGTAACCTTAATAGGACTTTTGTTTTTGCGTAAACGGAAAACCAAAGGAGGAAATAAAATATTAGGTAGTGAAATACAGCTTTAAAAATTTGGTACATAAAATATCAATCATTTAACGTTTGTTTTGTAATTAGGCCCAACATCGTTGCCGCTACTTGGAAATGTATTACAGATTGGATTCAGACCACATGTCACATTTACAAAATGGGCTAAACGTTATGGACCCATTTATAAAATCAGAATAGGATTAGATGAGTAAGCGTTTTTTGGATATTTTCAAGCTTATATGTATTCCGGTGGTAATCAAAATTGTTTTTATTTTAAAAATTAGTGCCATAATTGTTAGCGATTATAAGCTTATCAAGAATCTATTCAATGAATCTGCATCAACAGGACGAATGCGTGACAATCCAATAGGGTTAGAATTCAAGAAAGGGCCATATGGTATTTAAATGTAAAATTACTTAAAATTAAGCTATTCGATTACCTACAACTACATTACTTCAAATAGGTCTCCTTAATACGTCTGGACCAACATTGGAGGCTCAATGAATGAATGAAAAATTTACTGTGCGAACCCTTCGCAATTTGGACTTTGCTAAATCATCAATGGAAACCATGATAATAGAGGATGTTCAAACCATGCTGGATTGGTTTAGAAAACAGGAAGGTTCTCCAATTTCCGGTGTACGAATATTCAATGCTCCCGTTGTAAATTCTTTATGGCGTATGGTCACTGGTGAAAGATGTAAATGGGAGGAAAGTCGTCCTCCAATATTTGATGCAATGGACGATTTTTTCAATTAATAATCTATCCACACTACCAAATTTCTTATTGCGTTGATGCATTGAAATTTTAATTTTGTGTGTAATGTTTTTTTTAGAGAAATCATGAACGTGTCGACAAATGGGTTATTATTTGCTCCAGTACTAAGATTTATACCTCCCAATTTGTTTCGATGGAATCAGTATAAGAAAAGTGTGAAAACAATTTTGGAACTAGTCGAAGAATCGATTAGAAAACACGAAAAAACTTTTGATCCCACGGATTTAAGGTAACAATTACAAATCGTCTATTATAAAATTTATATTTAAACGCATTTTAAGATGGATATTCCAGAATAATAAGTTCCTAATAACCAACGTTTTTAAATATTTCAAGAGACTATATTGATCACCATATGTTTGAAGTTGGGAACGAGACTGATCCGAAATCAAGTTTTTATAAGGATGCTGGAAGTAAGTATTTTATTTATACTTTTCTCCGACTTTTATTTTATTATCGTCATTGGACAATTACAATATTATTTTGCTTGTATTTTTTGTATATTTTAATAGAAGCCAATATTACTGCTGGAGTGTTCGATTTGTTTTTCGCGGGATCTGAAACTTTGTGATAATTTTTAAATGTATTGTTATTGAGATCGCAAAATTAGGGATAAACCTAAAACTTTTAAAAATTCCTTTTAGGTCAGCATCGCTATCCTGGACTATGCTTTATTTGAGGGAACACCAAGGAACACAAAAACGTCTAAGGAAGGAAGTTGATAGCGTAGTTGGTTCACGCTTACCATCGCTATTAGATAGATTCAAGTAAAAAAGTTGAATATAATAGATTCATTTAGATAACAGTTTATATTAATGCGCTAAAACTCTATTTTTTATTCTTCATCTACAGCATGCCATACACCGAAGCAGTGATTTCTGAAATTCTACGAATCTCTTCAGTAGCTCCGATTGGAATCCCGCATGCAATGCAGTCCGACTTGATTTTTAATGGTTATCATTTCTTAAAAGGAGCAACGATATTTCCCAACCTGTACGCTGTGCATCATGATCCGAAAATTTGGGGAGATCCAGAGACCTTCAGACCGGAAAGATTTTTAAATGAGGATAGAACCAGGTTTGTGCAAAATGATGCACTGATTCCATTTTCGGAGGGGAATAGGAAATGCATTGGGGATTCGTTTGCAAAGGACACTTTATTTTTGTTTGTGGCAAACATATTTCAACAGTTTAGCATATTACCAGATCCGGATAACAAGGAAAGAGCAGATTTGGAAGCAGACTTTGGATTACTCTTAAGACCAAAACCGTTTAAGATTTTGGTGTCGTCGAGAAAGTTATGATAAATATTTCTATTTTAAAAATAATCTGGAATATGGTGTCGTGATGTGTTTACATGACCTCATGCCGTCATAAAATTTTCACACGGCATATGGAATATTAATATCAATTAATAAACAATTAATTAATGTCATTCTCGAAAACGTTTATACTTTGTCGCCAAAATATGTTAGTCTTCATATTGTGCATGCCCAGGAATATGCATCAGGACATTATTTATAAACAAATTAAATAATTATATTGAGCAAAAATTATAAAAAATGTGCGTTTCAACAAAAAATTGTAAATGTTAAATCAATTTATTTCTTATTTTTTCTTTAAAAGTTTTTCATCTATTATTAAAATCGAATTTTTAGCAGTCAGTTATATGAAATACCCAATTACACTTTTCTGACATTACACGATTTTTTTTCCGTTGGCTAATAAAACCAGTTTGTGATTCCTGAGCAATGTCAGTTTTTGTGAAGCACGCAAAAGCTGGAAAAGATGTACCCTGTTACGTTACACATATTATGGTCTAGTCACATCACATTTACGTGTTGTCTAGATATAAAAAAACTTGGCTGAAAATACATATTATTAAAAAGTTGCATGCATGGATTCAAGTATAGTTAATATTGAGTTGTGCAACATTCAGTCACTGACATCAAAGCACTAACCTCAGATAACGACCTTGAAAATGTTTTGGCTAAAAAATGATCTAAAAAAGGTTTGTATCAGCTTGCACTCCATCCAAATAATATTTTGTGCTCATGTGTAATTTTAGTTAGACTTGTGTTATGGCATCAACCAAAAAATCATGGAGAAAATAGACCACCAGGTTTGCAATAAAAGGAATCTTTTCAGTCTGAAGAATTACGGTAATTTTTTTAACAAGTTCAGTCATCATAACATATTTTTGGCAGGAAAAGCATAGTAATCCGTACACTGTTATCGTTAAAGAAACTATATACAGCATCATTTGTTGGAAATTGCTAACGACACTAATCCAATCTCCAGCTTTTATAAAAATGTTGGAAGTAAGCATGTACAATAATTTTTTTACAATATCTTGAAAAAAAATGTATACAATTTTGTTACCTAATATTTTACTGCAAAATGCAACCTAACTTCAAAATGTTGTTCCTTTTTTGTAGTGCGAGTAAACAGCTAGATTTTTAGAACTAGTTCGGCTAACTTCTATGCTAAATTTCCATTCGATTTCTAGACGACTAAACATGATCAAGAGATAAAGTTTTTTTGTCGCAGGTTTTGGATGTTTTTCGATTTGTAGTTTTCACTCGTTCATACGAATGTGTAAAAATTTATATGTATCATTAATGTGACAAGTATGCTTATAAAAATACGAGTTTTAAATGTAAACCCTTTGCGGTCATTGATATCCTATCATATCTAAAAAGCAGCGATGCAGATAGATGTTAACCTTGAAATTGTTGGGGCAGGTTAAAGATGTACTTCAACATCATTGTATTCGTTTGCAGTTCCAGTATTAATCCTAAAAAAATCTGGTATGCACAGCGTACCTTACAGAAATTGTGATTAATGCTTAAAGATGTGCACTGTTATTACCTAATAGTATGGTCACACGTTATGTTCACGTGTATTGATATGCATTAAAACTAACTTGCTAACAAGCACTTGAAACTGTCATTACATGTAGCAGTAGTCCGAAGCTTATGTAAAGTTCTTCTAAAGTGTATATTTTTTATGGTCACTGCCATCAAACCATCACAAATACAGATGTTGACCTTGAAAATGTTTTGACGAGTTAAAATATCAGAAAATGATCATTCAACTCAACCAAAAGCATAAGTTATTTCAGTTGAACTCAGCTCTCTGTCGGGATCGGTCATAAGTGGTTATTGGAAACACAATGTTTCTCACTTTCGCTTTGTGCACCTGTGCAGTTTTAATCGCACATTTATTATGGCATAAACCAGCAAACAAGAAAGGAAATAAACTACCAGGTAGAAAATAAAGTTTAT
Organism: Entomobrya nicoleti; assembly: GCA_034695465.1. NCBI lineage: Eukaryota > Metazoa > Arthropoda > Collembola > Entomobryomorpha > Entomobryidae > Entomobrya > Entomobrya nicoleti. The sequence continues at coordinate 13,166 of JAQFZG010001437.1, read as the reverse complement.
AATATTCCGTTTTAAATATTTTATGATATATCATGATTTTTTCGTATTAGGCCCAACTCCACTGCCGTTACTTGGGAATCTTTTACAGATTGGGTTTAGACCTCACCTCACGTTTACAAAATGGGCAAAACGTTATGGACCCATTTATGGGATCAAGTTGGGATTAGAAGAGTATGATACTAATTATATATAGTTTTATAAAATAATAGGATGGGAACGAAGTTAGACATTTATTTCTTAAATTTAGTGCCATTATAGTAAACGATTATAAGATTATCAAGGAGCTCTTCAGTGAACCCGCTTCAACGGGAAGGATGGGTGATAATCCAGTAATGATGGAATTTACAAAAGGGCCATATGGTAAAAAACGTTTAAAATATTTATAAATCTGTTCAAATTCATCAAAATCGAATACTTAAAACATAATTTGCTTTGTTAAAAGGTGTCATGAATTCTTCTGGGTCAACTTGGGACGCCCAACGAAAATTTACTGTGCGAACCCTCCGAAATTTAGGCTTTGCTAAATCGTCAATGGAAACTTTGATATTGGATGAAGTGCAAACCATGTTAGATTGGTTTAAGAAGAAAAATGGTCGTCCCATTTCCGGTGTACGGATATTCAATGCTCCCGTTATAAATTCTCTGTGGCGTCTTGTCACTGGGGAACGATGTAATTGGGAGGAAAGCAGACCTCCAATTATCGACGCAATGGATGAATTTTACAAGTAAAACAACAGACTATTTCAAAATATTACTGTTCCAGTACAGAAATAAAGCATATTTAATCTTTAGATTCCATTTTTTCTGTATACATCTATTTTAGAGCTGCAATGGCTGTATTTGTTATTTGCTCCGGTACTCAGGTATGTAGCACCAGGTTTATTGGGATGGAATCGATACGTGGCTAGTGTAGATGCAATGATCAAACTTCTCCATCAAACTATAACAAAACATAAGGAAACTTTTGATTCCAATGAATTACGGTAATACTTTTGTAAATTGTCACAGTATAATGAAATATAAATAAATATTTTTGATAAAATTGAATAAAACATATTTTAACATTTCAAGAGACTATATAGACCACCATTTGGTTGAAATTGGTAACGAGACTGATCCAAAATCCAGTTTTTATAAGGACGACGGAAGTATGTATACATGTCAACTTTGAAATTTATACAAAACAAAACTTTTATAAACTTTATAATTTAATGCCAAATTTATTTCATAGAAGCCAACATGGTTGCTGGAGTGTTTGATTTGTTTTTTGCGGGATCAGAAACCTCGTGAGTATTTTTTTAATGCAAGCTCTAAAAATAAAAACACAATTTCGTCTTAAATCATATGTGCTAAATTCGTAACCTTGCCATTTAGAGCGCTTTCGTTATCCTGGACGCTGCTCTTTTTGAAAGAACACCCGGAAACACAGAGGCATCTACAAAAGGAAATTGATACCATAGTTGGGTCACGCTTACCGTCATTAGCAGATAGAATCAAGTAATGGGTTTGGCATTTACGATGTATATATATTGAAGTTCCGTTTTAAGGAGAAATATTTAAGCTATTTTCTGTCGTCTCAACAGCATGCCATTTAGTGAAGCAGTGATAGCGGAAATTTTACGAATTAGTACAGTAGCCCCATGTGGCATCATGCATAAAATGAAGTCTGAACTGAGTTTTCATGGTTACCATCTTCGAAAAGGAGCAAACGTGGTTCCAAACTTGTATGCTGTACATCATGACCCTGAAGTTTGGAGAGATCCGGAGAACTTTAGACCAGAAAGATTTTTAAGCGAGGAAGGAACCAAGTTTGTGCAGAATGAGGCATTAATTCCGTTTTCTGAGGGGAAAAGAAAATGTATTGGGGAGATGTTTGCAAGGGATACTTTGTTTTTATTTGTGACCTGTATTTGTCAGCAGTTTGACATACTACCAGTTCCAGATAGTACGGAAAAATCAGATTTTGCGGCAGATTTTGGGTTACTTTTAGGACCAAAGCCATTTAACGTTGTGGTTTCTTCGAGAAATTGTTGAGTAAGTATATTAGAGTGTCATTTTTAAATAATAAGATTGAGTTTAATGTGACAATATGTATTTAGTACACAACTTCGTTTGCTATACTTTATGTTGGTTTGTAATAAAAGTTGAATTTTCTGTGTGACAAGAACGATATAAATATTTTTTACTTTACAAAACTTACGTTTCATTAAAAAAAAACTTACACGAAAGTACGTACGTATGATGCCTATGTGGTTTTATGGTCGTTAAAAATAAAATAGATTATTTTAAGGCTCAGTGCATGCTCATGCATTGGCACATGATAATGCTGGAAAATGTAGTGGTCACATTTTGCTTATTTTTTAAAAAATGTGAGTGCAAAAATTACACATCAAATTCAGTTTTACGTTGGTTTCTGATTGGAAAGTCCCAACGGATTCTCTATGCAGCTTAAAAGGAAATGCATTTTTATATACACATTGTATAATTTACACACATGAACGCAGGAAAATGTATAGTGGTCGCATTCTATTTATTTATTATGATATGTGTGCAGAGCTTTTGAGAAAAGTTTTCCTTATAAAAACTGGTTTTTGGTCACCAGCATAATGTTAGTTTATTCAACAATATCAGAAGTTGACCTTGACAGTTCATTGGCAACCAACAGAAGCTTGTCCATGATTCAGTGTAAAAAATAAATAAAAACCAGATGATGTTCAGCTCTTGCACAAAAAAGTTCATACTGGGCTATTATACAAAAAATGTTTTTTACGATTGCATTTTCCTCTTGTGTAATTTTGATTGGAATTTTACTTTGGAATAAACGAAATGTCAAAGGAGGAAAAAGACTACCTGGTTCGAAAATTCATCCAATTTGATTTATTTAAAGTTTATTGATATTTTATTCTTTAAACGATCTTTGTGCTATTAGGACCCATACCATTACCACTGCTTGGGAATCTTTTACAACTTGGAGTTCGACCGCATATCACATACACAAAATGGGCAAAACGATATGGGCCCATTTATGGATTCAAGTTAGGATTAGAAGAGTGAGCAACTATTTTAATTTTAACCAAACCATTATTCCAAAAAACATAAATATGTTTTGTTGTGCTAAACTAGTGCCATTGTGGTCAGTGATCACAAGCTTATAAAGGAGCTGTTCAGTGATCCCGCTTCAACAGGAAGAATGGCTGATAATCCAATAGTGATGGAATATACAAAAGGGCCATATGGTAAAAATATAATTATTGCTAAACTACCTTTCTTAAAAAGTTTCCCTCGAACTAAATTGCAAAAAATAAATAAAAGGTGTCATAAATTCATCTGGGCCAACTTGGGAAGCACAAAGGAAATTCACTGTACGAACTCTTCGTAGTTTGGGCTTTGCAAAAACTTCAATGGAAACCATGATATTAGACGAAGTGCAAACCATGCTGGACTGGTTTCGAAAACAGGAAGGTTCTTCTATTTCGGGTGTGGAAATATTCAATGCTCCGGTAATTAATTCTTTATGGCGTTTGGTCACCGGGGAACGATGTAATTGGGAGGAAAGCAGGCCTTACCTTTTCGATGCGATGGATGAGTTTTTTAAGTAAAATTTCTACTTTTCAAACGTAACTTGAACTCTAATGTTCTAAAATTATTGAACATGTTATATTGATAATTTTTATTAGAGCATCCACAGCTGTAAGCACTAACGGATTATTCTTCGCTCCAGTGCTCAGGCTTATAGCGCCGAACTTATCCGGATGGAATCGTTACGTGAAAAGCATCAACACAATGTTTAAGCTGTTCCAGGAGTCTATTTGCAAACACAAGGAAACTTTCGATTCATCAGAATTGCGGTAAAAACGACATTTAAAAAAAGATAAATTTTTTAGAGAAATAAAATAAAATAATATTTAAATATCAATATCTAGGGACTTTATAGATCACCATTTGCAAGAAATTCAGAACGAAACCGATTCAAAATCTAGTTTTTTTCAAGACTGCTGGAAGTAAGTAGCCATGCTTATTGCGAAAGCTATAATTTTTGATAACTTCCACGAGATTATTCTATTTTTAGATGCCAATTTAGTTGCTGGACTTTTTGATTTATTTTTTGCTGGATCTGAAACATCGTGAGTACAATTATAAATCTGAATAGTGTAAAATTTATCAATGTAATTATAAATCTGCCAATTTACTATTTAGAGCCATTTCACTATCTTGGACGCTTCTTTATTTGAGCGAAAACGAGCAAGTGCAAACACGTTTACAAAAGGAAATAGACCACGTGATTGGATTACGCATTCCATCACTATCAGACAGAGTAAAGTAAGTGCTTATGTATTATTCGACCATATTATTAAATAGGTACTATTTAATAAAATGCGCTAAAATAACTTTTTAATCATTTAACCAACAGCATGCCATACAGTGAAGCTGTAATAGCAGAAATCTTAAGAATAACTTCGGTGGTTCCTTTTGGTGCTCCACATGCAATGACATCCGACCTCGTTTTCCACGGATACCATCTTCCAAATAAGGCAACCATATTTGCTAACCTTTATGGTGTCCATCATGACCCTGAGATTTGGGAAGATCCGGAGACATTTAAACCTGAAAGATTTTTAAACGAGGATGGAACCAAATTTGTACAGAATGAGGCTCTTATTCCATTTGCTGAGGGGAAACGAAAATGCATTGGGGAGTCGTTTGCAATAGATACGTTATTTTTATTTTTGACCGGTATATTTCAGGAGTTTAAGGTCTTACCTGATCCTGATAAAAAAGACAAGTTTGACTTTGAACCAGAAACTGGATTTCTTTTAGTACCAAAGCCTTTCAACATTGTGGTTTCGTGCAGAAAACGTTAAGTGATCGAATTTGTTTTTCTTAAATGATTTTTACTTAAAATATCCATATATGTCGAACCAATTTTATTTGAAGTGATCAAAAATGTGATGTTCTGATCTAATACATCAGAGTATACCGCACGAATATACATCAAAATTAATTTTTAACTCGTTACCGACATTTTATGCCATTTGTTGCAAATTGTTTTATTCGAACTACATCGTTCATCTTTGTAATCACTATTAATAAAATCGTATCATAAAGCTCAAAATTATGAGCTATATCAGAATAAAAAGTAATAAAAAAGTAAATTTAATGTCGCCTCACAACATCCACAAATCCTGTAGTTTCCTAAAATTATAAAATGGAGCCGGTATTTAAATGTTTTTGAATAATTTCTTAGGCGTCTACCAAATAGAGGCTGATTCGAATATAAATAAACTTGTCAAAGTATATACTGCACGCGCTAGCTCAAAAAAGAATTAAATTGAAAGTCTTAATAGCTTTTATTTTTCATTACGAGATACTTCACTAGCTTTCGTAACAGAACATTAGCTAAGTCGAAAAACAATCAATTCCCTTTATGTAATATGCCTCTTCATAGAGTCGGAAATAGAGCGTCTGAATCGATATACACGAGCCGACAATTAATATAGCATGCGCCAGACTTCAATACTAACAAATAGCAACTACTAATCTTGGGCCTCTAGTTTTGTTCCTAAGTTTTCATTTCAAAAAAGTCTTTCTTGAGCAAACAAATGTTTTTGGATAGCAAAAGAAAATATTCTTTATTACCTTCAGATAGTGTACTTGTGTAACTTCTGATTTAAACAAAGTCTACAATCAACAGCTAAAAACGTACAATTTTTTTTGACAGTAAATGGTCACAAAATTTAACAAGTGTATAAACCCCAAATTTAAACATCAAAAATGGCACGATCAATATATATAGTAATATTTGCTGTTGCAACAAAATTTATGTTCTCCACAGAAACCGAAATTCCCACCATTAACTTTAATTATGCACTAAACTCACAACTGATAAACTCAATGTCACAAGATCAAAAAAGCTTAGAGCTTTTATCACATTTGATGTGGTTTCGTAGGAACAATAAGTTAGAACAATACTTCGAAGACCTACAACTGAAAGACTCTGTAATGGTTCCAAATTCTGTACAAAACCTGTACGCATTTCTTCAAACTTTTCTCGATAAAAGATGCCTTGTAGTAATAAATAATTTTGAAGGAATAAATATTCAACCAACTAACATATTGCCAGTAGTTCTAAGAAAATTCGAATTGGCACAATTGCAAAAGGAATATATTACTCCGGATAATCTCAAGACAACTACAGATCAAGATTTGATTTGGATACCAAAGGAATGCATATCACAAATCAACGGAAATTTTTCTACTGCGATGTACACAGGACAGGATTTAAAAACCCTAACTCACAAATGCTCAGCTTCTAAATATTTTACAAAGTTTTTGTTAACTGAGGTCAACAGTGGTTACTGTGTTGAATTGGAACCGCATCAATTTTCGTCTGAATCCAAGCCTTGGCAGTGTCAAGTTCAGGTGGATTTATTTATTCCAAAACATGTTTTTTGGCTTGAGAAATTTATTCACATATTTCGCACCCGATTCGGCCAAAAATATGAATTTGGACCTAGTACAACGCCAAATATAAATATTTTAATTGACTATAAAAACGAAATTCATGAATACGAACCTGTTTCATTGTTTGCATGGATATCAAGAAATAATTACGAGTCTGATGGTTCTGCTGAAAGATCTGCTTACGACGCTGTGACTGATGTTTTGATTATTGGCCACGCTAAATACAGTGGAGACGACAGTTTAAATTTTAATATTTCCGGTATAGCTGTCATTTCTATTTGTTTTGATCCTGAGCCTATTGTAGTCGCCAAACGTATTAACCCAGCCAATTTTTCACTCCAAACTATATTTCGTTTAGAAAGACATCAAATTTCAGCAAATGTACCTCGAATGTTAAAGGACAATTCATATAAACCGTTCAGTCTATCCAATCAAATAGTGTATTTCGTAGAAAACGAACAAGTTGCTATCAAGTTTCCTCTTCGTCATTATCACAAAATGAAGTCAAAGTATTTGGACGAAATACAAATGCTCGGTTTTGCATACGCTTCGATATATACAACTTTAATGGAAAATATCACTAATAATTCTCCAAAGTTTGAAAGTGAATACCTTGTACAATACATTAAATGTACAGGTTACATAAAAGAAACGGAGGATACTCTATCCAGACACTACGATTTAGTCATACCAAATAGCTTTGCAGAGTTGAAGTTCGTCAGCTGTGGCTCGAAAGGACTGGAACCGTTTCCATTTCTCGAATTTGTGTCAGTATTTCGCGACAATGTTTGGATTACAATGCTAGCAGCTTTACTTACTATTACACTTATTGCAAGTGGTAAAGTGATAACGAGAACATCTTGGATAGATGGCACCTACAGAAGCATTATGGGCTCATTGAAAGTTTTGCTCGAACAAAGCGATCCATTTCCTTCATCTTTAGTTCGTCTATATCGCTTTAGATTTATAATGAGCGGAATACTATTAGCTGGAGTGGTAATAAGCAATGCTTTCAAAAGTGAAAATATGTATAAAATTGTGATGCCAAGACATCAGCTTTCCTACAAAAGCATTGACGAGCTTCTCGGAAATAACTTCAAATTGTACACAAGAATTTGGTATTTCTGGTACGAACTCACATTTTCGGACGATCCATATGAAGACTTTACTAATCATACAATTCATTTGATATTCGTTGGCAGTTGGTTTGCCACTGCTGAAAGTGAGGCTTATGGCCTTCTAGAAGACAGAACGAAGGAAAACCAATTTGCTCCAAAAGTATTCGAAAATACAAAACTGCATCCGAATGCTACAGAAGTGTTTACAGAGCCAATCCAAATTTTAGCACCATTGCTACAACTAGGGTTAATAAATAGCAATAATTCAGATATATTTCTGAAAGGAAAGGCAATGGTAAATCGTTTTTGGAGAAAGCAAAACGAATTAATTTTTAATGACTTATCTAAATGTAACAAGACTGGTTGGGTTTTGCCAAATTATTTAGGGCAAAGTATTGCTAGAAAACTTCGAAAATCGGGAAAACACTCCGATGTGGGTACAACTGCGTATAATGAGCCATACCTTGTATTTCAATACGAGGGACTAGTGCCCACGTCATTACTCATTCGACCATCTTTTGTTAAAGCGTCCGGTTTATTAGACTGGTGGCCAAAACTAATAAACCGAACGGACATGAAAGATGGCAATGCTAAGTTTCGTCCAACAGCACCTAATATGCATGGCAATATTCAAGTGGTGTTTTTCTTACTTTGTGGTGGTTTGGTTATTTCAATCTTATGCTTGGGCATAGAAATATCAGGAATACTTTTTAAATACGTAAAATTGTGCCTGAGGTTTTGTTATATTAAAATTCGGTATGCAATGATATACCTTTGGATGAATGTAACAATCAATGATAATATTATTCATGTAAATGTGCAAGGGATAAACCAGGTTACTTAAGCTTTTACGTTCATGACGTTCATTCAAAGATGCTCTTACACAAATTTATTGCTATCCTCATTATATACATATAGGCAAACATTTAGGTTATTAGATTCCAAGGTTTTTAAGTTAATTGCGTTTTAAATTTAAGATATTCATCTCTGTGTTACGGTAAAATATTAGTTATAAACTTTATGTGTACACACCCGTCTAGTAATATTATTACATATAGTTTAAGCATTTTCTTTTTATATAAATATCCTCAATGCATTGAATAAATAGTTAGTCTTTGGGTTACAATAAGTGGCAGTGTTAACGATTAGTGGAATTAAGAGTAGAGTTACACCTAAATTCAGATTCATTTGGGTTTGATGGACGAGAAGCTACTAGCAGAGTTATGTTATCGATTTTTAGCCAACATCACATAACGGTTATTATCACGGATGCGTGTTGTAACGCCATCGAATACAGCACAAGACAAATACATATTGATGTCTGCAATGAATTCATTGCTATTACGATTTTGTTGATAATAATAATGCACGATATGACCAGACCATTTTTTGTGGAAACATTGTACATTTTATAGCAGGAGAATAAAGATTTATTAAATGTCATTGCTCAAGAATTTGCGTATATTATATTATTGTATGACAAATGGTTAGATCCAGTTATTAAAAAGCCATTTTAAAATACGTATAAGCACTGAAGTTAAAACAAGTAATTAATAAGTTTTCCACCCGCGATGATAAAAATTGTCATTAAAAATGTGTTAATCTTAAATTTTATTTTACAGAGGCTTTGGCTCATGATTTAATTCTTGGTTGATATATTTTGTTTAAGATAAAATGATAGGGACTCCGTAAATTTCATATCTCAGAAATTTGAAATTTTTGATAAATATTTTGGTCATTCATGTAGAATCACGTTATATATTATGATGATCATCATGAGAGGTTCGAAGTAATAGGAGTCAGTTAACTGTATTGAGGTTAATATTTATTAAAAAGAGACAGACACACCTTTACAAAGAATATTGAGAGAATAATTGTAAAGTGAATGCAGATGATTGCGACTGAAATCAGGCTAGCAACTTGTACTGCATTGCATGCGGATGAGAAGATGGCTAACATTTGGTAGGAAGCCAATTTTTACTGACGGACTGCTAGGCGGGAAAGCCGCGTGTTTAAAATGGGGTGTACTGACACGACACCTCAATCCAAACTAAAGTATAACTTATTTTTCTATGCACAAGAAGTTTGGTTTGAAGTTCTAGTTTACCAAAGATGAGACTAATGTTGACAATTATTAGTATATCCCTTGGCTAAGCGTGTATAAATGATTATGTAATCAATTGAACGACTTAATTGGCTGGTTCAATACTTCTTTTCCATTTACTTTTGCCCAATAACGCAAAAAAGAAAAGGGCAAATTTAAAAGCATAGGAATATTGCTGCAAAATATTCATGTTACAATGAACACGAACTACATTATTGACGTAGTTTGCTTACGTTAAGTAAGTTGAATATGAAATAAGTATTGTGATTAGGAAATTGTGGACCGTAATCTCATTGTTGGGCATAAACGTTCATTTTAATACTACTGACATTTTTATAGTAAACAGTAATTTATTGTGGCCTTATAATTATGTTGATTCTAGTTCACAGCTAACTTTTATCAATTTAATTGTAATTGCACGTAAGTGAAATGCAAAATAAATATAGAGTATAAGGTTTTTAAGTGTGTGACAACGCACACTTTTTTCATATTGAATAAAAAAAGTTTTACTCGATCAAGTTGCACATAAACTTGTCGCATGTAATAACAGTATTTGTGCAGTCTAGACGAAAAGATAAAAACTTGAACAAACAAATCATGTCAAGTTATCAGTAAATTTTCGATTGAGTTGAAGTTTTGGTAAACACTTCACTTTAGCCTTTTATGTCGTTTTTTAGACGTGATCACGTCTGTTAAGCCAAATGCCTACCATAGTTAGTAAATTATCGTTGTTTTAAAAACATATGAAACTTGCAAACGTATGTGCAACCATACAAGCAAATGCTTTAAAACAACTACATACATCTTGGGCTAACAGAAGTACTCACGTAGTTAAAAACTAACTGTGCAATCTAGTTCCATGGTTGCGGATGTAGCTAAGTAATAAGCTGTACAGTTTATACTAAATACAAAAAACATAAACAATTAAAGAAAACAAATATATTCAATTAAAATTTCTGTTTGTCTTTAAAAACTTTGACTTAAAATTAGTGATAGTAAGATCAATACAAATAAAATTAAAACGTTTATTTTGCTAAAGTAAAATGAAAACTAACGAGTCTGATAAAATTTTACAGCTAATTACGCGTAAGTCATTGAACCCTAATAATTCCTCCAATAATGGAGAAGAAACTTTTCATTGTCGTTTACAACTAGTAAATATCATCAAAATATATTTTGACTTTACATATTACCTATTCTTAACACCATTTCGTTTTGTAAAAGTACAAAAACCAAATGGAATAATACACATTTCTCATACATGGAAACCACAGCAGGTAATATTTTATGTCTGTTGGCCACTAATTTTTTACTAAAACTAAACAATGAAATCCTTTACACCCTCAAATAGATTGTGTGTTGTTTAATGAACATTCTGTGCGTTTTTGTTCTGGTCGCGGGCATTCGCGGAACTATTCCTGAAAAACGATCCAATGTTATTCGAAATCCATCAGTGTACTTTGAAATGATAGTCGCATGCTGTACATTTTTCTACAAGATTATCCTGATGAAACGATTTTGGGTTAATGATAACTTGTATTTGAAATGCATTAACACGATTGTGCGGGAGAAAGGATTGCCTGTGAATAATAAATGGGTAGGTTGATATACAATTCATTTTAAACTCTCAGAATCAGAAATATGTTCAAAACTAAGCATGGTGCCATTACACTTTAGGTGACCAAGACCACTTTCCAATACTCTATGTTTGGGATATGCTCATTTCGTATTTTGACTTGTTTAATATCTGGATACGGATTTATTCCTGAGATTTCAAAATGGAGTCCACCTAACTGGCTGAGAATGCTTGTAGTTCGTGGTAGATTCGTATTTTGTTTTACATCTGAATCTTCTGTACTGGAAGGATCGAATGTTTTGGAGAATTTTTCATTCGCAGATGGCGTTCTTGCTTTTTCAATGTTTCTTGCATATTTTTCAAGGTAAGATTAGGAATACGCTGTCTAAAAACTACACATATTTAAAGTTAAGTTTTGATTTTTTGACAGATTGGTCATGGCAGAATTTTCCGATATGTACGTCTTGATATTCGTTTTAACATTGTGGGTAACTACAAGCTCGTTCGCGGAAAATATTAATGCAATTAACAAAATTGCTGAGGAACGGAACTACATTCACGAAATGCAGACTCAAGATCCAGTTATTAGTTTACGTTTGACCGTGTCCAGTAACGCTCAAGATAATACTGAAGTCTGGTCTACAATTTATTCTAACTTTCAAGCTATTCAGAATCTTTCTCAAGTTCAAAACAGTGCTATGGGTACACTTTTTACTTGGTATATGGCGGAGGGATTATTGTACTATTCAATTAACCTGAATACATTATACGTGACAGAAGACATGTTGGAAAGGTTCATCGAGCTGGGATACTTCATATACTCGTTTTTTACCTTGTATCTTTCGGGATGTGTTTGTAGCAATGTGAGGGCTGATATCATATCAATAATTAGCCACGATGCTTGATCGAGCCAAACCATTTTCATTTTTTGAACATTTTTTTTTCTAGATGGAAGCTGCAAAACTGTGGCTAATGAAAAAGAATAACATGAAATCCGTACCGTTCGACGAAGCTTATTTAGTAATACAAGAAAATATTACAAAAAACATTGGGATGCGTGGAAGTGACTATTTTACACTAACATTTGGAACGATTTCAGCGGTAATTGTGCGATCCTTATTTGTGTACATTTGTAATAAGCATTATTTTATATTTATAATTGTTCTGGTTTCAGTACCTCAGCCTCATCGCTACGTTTTTCATCATTTGTGTACAACAAAACGGTTTTAAGGAATAAAGCCACCAAACATACCAGAGAACGCTCTGAGAACCCACTATTTACGGTATCATTTATTATATATTAAACTTTATTTGGTTTCATTAATTGTTACATTAGATTCAAAAGCCTTGAAAAATGACAGGTAGCATAAACACGACACGTTTAAAGTTAGGAATAACATCAGTATTAGCAACAAGTTTTGTTATGATTTTTGCTATTAGAATTTGCTCTGGGACTTCTAAAATATTTAAATAGTTCTGGCAACTCCAATAACTCATTACTGGTATACGTTAGAAAAGATAGATGCAAATCAAAAAATAAGAATGCATCGCTTAAGTTGGGAAATAAGCATACGACCAATTTAGGTAAAGTACTGAATGTATTAACAAAAAGAATTCACAAATTATCCTAAATATGTTATTCAACAATGTACTTTCAGAAATATTAGATATATTTACACCGAAATGATTTAGTAAGGCATTTTTCCATTGAAATATATCTGCATAATAATACGCAAAGCAGGAGCTTGCTGGATGGCTTGCTGCGTCTTAGATCTATGTTTGGACAGAGTATAGTTTTATACTCTTTCCACAGCTGTTTGTTGTTATCTACATTAAGTAAGTGACATACCAACATGCTGCCTGTTCCTCGACACTCACCTGATTGGCTGACTCCAGCCAAAGTTTT
>JAQFZG010001436.1:0-21248 GCA_034695465.1 Entomobrya nicoleti | reverse complement strand
CCGGCAGATTGTCTTATTTCCCTTGGAGCTATCGCAAAACGAAAATGGTCGGATTGACGTGAAATACCCTACGTATACTACGCCAACATGGTTTTGCGTAGTTTTTATCTATGTTTTGAGGTTGTCTTAGGAAGCCGAAATGACTGTCAAAAATATTTGCGGTTTTATTAGCATCTTAGATTGTTAAACAGCCATGAAATCTCATATTTGGTATTATTGAAAATAATTAGCTTTTGAACAATTTTAATGACACATTGGCTTTACATATATTCCGTAAAATGTAAAGGCAGTTTCGCTTTCATAATAAAACATTTTACCTTGAAAGTGTTTTCTTAATCGTACAATCGTGAAAAAAGATTTTGTCATTGGGAACGTTCCAACAATCTTAACCATGTAGTATGATTTACTGCAAAAAAAATTAGTTAGCCCTTATTGCTAGCACAGAGTAGATACCTGGTGAAATTTATTTTAATATGATTGAAATTACCAGTGAAGTATAAAGTAATTTTTATAATAAACGTTAACTTAATCATAAAAAAACTTACGTTTTGAAATGATTTCCTTGTTCAACCTTGTCGCTTTTGAACTTAGATGGTTCTTAAGCACAATGTTTTTTCATGCACTTTGCAAATCCCAAAACATAATTCTTTACAACGATTTATTTTTCCAAGGTAATTTTTTTTATTGTTCTTATAAAAATTTAAAACTCCAAAGGATTTCAGGACCGCTAACACAAAGAAAAAAATAACAAATGTGTTGCTGTTTAATTTTCTAGGTTTGACATTAAATATTAACGCAACTGGCTGCAACAGTTTTGCGTTTAGTCCCATTGAGTCGGTCGAAAGTAATGAGTGTTTTAGGTTATATACTGATTCGAACTGTTTCGGAACGTTCAGAGAAATAACTCCACGATCGCCGTATTTAAATCTTCTCAAGGCTTGGGACTACTATCAAGATGCAAAATCGGCTGGACCATGTCCAAATCCTTGTTCTGAAGAAAAGCAACAACAAGACTCCCACGATGGATATGTGGTTTTATATAATGAGCTATTTTATAAAGGTAATTTCTGATCGCGTTTTAGGTTTACACAATTCATCATATATAATTCATAAAAGTAATTACACAATCATTAGGTTCCAGCTACCAGATTAAAATACAAGATTGTACTAAAGTTCCTCCAGAACATATTAACTCCACACAGTCAATTCGTACTATTGGAGCTTCACAATACCGAACATTGTCTTGCTGAAGGTCTTGACATAGATACTATAGCCTTGGGTCCAGGAACACCACTTCATAAGGATCTTGACGCTTGGAAATTTCAAACAATAAAAGCCATTAGCTTATGTAACTACAACTGTACTAAAGACAAAAGTTATCAACAACCGTTAACAGGCGAGATTACGTTTTTTTACAAACGAAATTTTAAGTGGAATTTTGAAAAAGCCAACGTTTCGAGTCGGAACTGTTTTAACATGCAACATATTTCGAATGAAAAGGTTGTATCTATTACTACTAGTAAAGAGACATGTGTTTCATTGTTTGTTCAAACAAATTGTCAAGGATATGGATATGACGTATACAAATCAATCGAAGACTTTACGATGACCGGCTTTACTCGAACAATTGCATCAGTCTCGCGTTGTGATTGGACAAATTTGCCTACAAATATATTGACGACAAGTGACGTAACAAATGAAACGACATCTGTAGATCCAGACCAAACCACAATACCAGATTTAAAACAAAACGACGTCAGCATTGCTATATCACCAATAGTTATTAATATTATAGCTGTGCTGGTTGGCGTCTGTTTAACAGTTATAGTTGTAGCAATTGTCATCAGAAAGTTCCAACGGAAAAATGGACTCGAACGCAGTTTAGAAAAAGAGATAAAGGAGTTTCTATCTGGCCTTGAGTTGGATATACGGACCACCGAAATTGGAGTGCAAAATAGTTCTAAAGATTATTCTACCGAAATCTTGGCCCAGAACAAGCCGTACAGTGAGGAGTTTGAAATTTCACGATCAAGAATTGAAATTGGTATGTAAACAAACTAACGATAAGCTCAACATTTACAGCAAATTTTGAGGCATTAAATCATACTAAAGACAACAATTTTTGCACAAAACGACAAATCGCCAAAACAGCATTAAAAACGCATGATTAAATATACCAAAATTTATATTTAAATTTAATTATCAAGTTGAGACTTAAATGAAAGTTTTTTTTAAGGAAAATTCTTGTAATCCTTTGGGCATGGGTGAGTTTGGCATAGTTTACAAAGGAACGGTTGCTGTGGTTTCTCCGGAACAGGGTTCAACAACCAGATGTAGTGCCAATGAAAAAAATCCAGTAGCAATTAAAACCGCTAAACCAGACTCTGATATGCATGGATTACGTTCTTTGTTAAAAGAAGTTAAAGTAATGCTTTACATGGGACGTCATTCTAACATTGCGTACTTAGTTTGTTGTTGTACCGAGAATTTACGGGATGGTATGATAGTTAACCACAATGAATCTTTAAAAACAAGTGCAATTTCATTAATCGTGTCAAATATTAGGTGAAATTATGGTTCTTATGGAATTTTGTGCTGGAGGGTCAATGGACTCGTTCTTTAGTAAAAACCGCACATCCTTATATAAATCTTGTCATTGACGGCCAACTTGTACATAATGATCGATTAGAAACACGGTCAAATATATTGTAAATCCGTAGTTCTAGAATGATTATCTTGAAAGCTTCGCATATTATTATTATTTGTTTGATTTCCAATTAGGCCACTAATTACAAATGAAGAAGTAAAATTTGACACACTGCAGATGTTTAAATGGTGTGTGGATATTGCTCGTGGAATGGAATTCTTAAGCAATGCCAAAGTTGTCCATTCTGATTTAGCTGCAAGAAATATTCTCGTAACGGAAAATCTTCAGGCTAAAATCTCTGACTTTGGACTATCGCGTCAATTATATAACTACTCACAGTACATGAAGAAAAAGCGAGTATGTTGTTTTTGTCAAAAATTCAGAATTTATTTCACATAAGTGGATGAATACATATTTTAAAAACTAATTATGCTTAGGAACCTTTACCTTGGCGATGGATGTCCATTGAATCCCTCAAGTTTCTGGAATTTTCTACAAAGTCAGATGTGAGGAGCTACGGGGTATTATGCTGGGAAATGCTTACATTGGGACAAAAGCCTTACACTAATTTAGCATGGGATAATGATTTTGTATCAAGCTTGGAAAATGGTCTGCGGTTATCAAAACCAAGTTATTCAACTGATGAGTTGTGAGTGGCTAGTACATACCGATAGACAAAAAACATTTAAACTTTTCATCATTAAAGTTTGCATTTATTATAGAATGCTGTATTTTTAATAGGTACGGTCTTATGTGCCAATGTTGGGCTCACGATTCTAAACATAGGCCAGATTTCACAGAGTTGATTGACCACATTGAGAAAATGATTTCGAATTCTCAGTATGAAACGCTAATGACATCTTGATTACCCCAACTTGTTTTGTGTGAATAATTTCTCCTTTGGTTTAATTTGCAATTTAAATTTACTCAATATTGCTTTTAAACTTTAAATCGTCGAATATTTAAGTTTTATTTTAAATAAAATTCAGAAGGTTTACCATATTTTATACATTTAGATCTAATATCACAAGAAGAATCTAAGCCTATAGCTAATTTATTTTGTGTACATTTTTTGAATTAAAAAAATCATATGTATAAAATTTATTTATTTGCGAAAATTTATGTACATGCATATATAACGCCATGCACATATTACGTGTATTGTTAAGTTTTTCCATGAAATAAAATCATTCAATGCAGGTTTTGTTGCATTATCGCGTCCAGATAAAAAGGTCAATGCACAGGAATGCAAAAAATAATATCGTTATTACATAATTATTATTGGATTTTTTTTATCAAATTGATTAAATATACAGCATTAGATATCCATATCCACCATAATCACGTCTCTAAAAATCACAGCTGGTTCGGTAAAGATTTGAAGTGGTCACGTACACAATCGACATCACTTTAAACTAATTCAATAAAAAACATTTAACATGCTTATTATTCCGTAGTTCATCCATCCGTTAACAACTTTACCAAAAATTTCTTTAAGCCAAACAAATAAAAAATGGGGCTTTGTTTAATTTCTTTGTTATTTTTGTTGGGAGCTGCTGACATTTTGTTAGCGCAGCAGAATAGCCCAACATACAATTTCGAAGTATTTTTACAAAATGCCTTGAAAAGCTATCCAGCTTGGCTACGTTCCAATAACCACGACCCATCTACCCCAAATCTAAAGGAAATCATTTTATTAGACATGTCATACTACTATACATGGAATATGACAATGGAAATCAAAGAAGAGCAAATTGTGGACTATGCCAACGAAGATAACAGTTTCGGGATCTCTGCGCAAGTGGATTTTGAGAGGCAGTTTATTTATTTAAAGCTGAATAACTCGGGAACTATTAAATATCAAGGTAAATACTCAGTTAGTGGAGGAATCTATAACGATACATTGTACGAAGGTGATGGCACTTGGATATATAGTAGTCCTGCTGGAGTAAGTGAAAACGCTACTTATCGATATAACATTCAGGCAAATGGTTACGCAAGTCTTATGGAAGGAAGGGAAAAGTATAGTATACTTCTTGGAGAACCAGTGGATGATAACAAGAGGAATGTAGAGTTTCAAGGATTTTTAGCGGAGAGCTTTGACGACTTTGATTTAAATAAAGTTTCTACAAAGTTTGTTGAAGAGTATGAGGAAAGCAGGATTAAAGAGTTGTATGAAGAGCATCCAACATTCAAATTGCTGCATACTTATTTGAAAGAAATATTTGAGGTATAGTATTTATCCTTAATATTTCATGAATATAAAATATTACGAAACTGATATTAGATTTAACTTTAAATATAAATTATATTTGATTTTTAGAAAACCCACTTTTTGGACATCATTGAAGACCATTAGGCTTTTAGAGGCTTAAAATATAAAACTAAAATTTTAATCAAACCAAAAGATATTCTTGTAACTGTAACAGGAAAAGTTCTGTAATAAAATAAATCAGGCGTTTAGAATTTACACAAATATTTTGAACACATAACGTTATTTTAATATAAACTTCATATACATACCACATATACGTATATATTTATCAACATACTAAATAAACACAATGCATGCTTATTTTTCGTAGTACCTAGTTTTGATTTAAAAATCCCATTTACTTTAGTTATGTAATATATTTTAATCTAACTTCGTTTGGATATGACTATGACACACAATAAGTTGAAGTTCAGACAAACATTGCATGCATTATCGCTCACATTTCATTTTATCAATCCCTATAATAGTTTATAATATATATTATCTTTAAAGTGAACACTAAATAAATCACAATTGATTGATTGTCTCGACTCACTGATTTAATATAAATTCGGTATATATGAAAGAATATTAATGCATATAGTTCATTGAATGTTCAAGCAAAGCAATCCGCCCAAACACTTATTGATAAACGTATGACGAAATATTTTTTCCATACGAATCTCATCCAAATATATCGTAACCCCGTGTTACCGTTTAGGCTAGTCTAATATTTCAACTGTTACCAGATACACGCATTTTATAAAAAGTGTCCTTTAATTCTATTAACTGTCAAAAATGGAACTAATTTCTATAGCAACCTTTATATCTTTAGTACTGACATTTGTCATGGACCCCACTACAGCAATTGGGAATAGCCCTACATATCTATTTGAAATGTTCCTAGAAACTAAACTCAACACATTTCCAGCTTGGATTCGTTCCAATAATCTGGACCCATCCCCAGTAAACCCTTCTCAGTTACTCCTATTCACTACCACATCTCTACCCCGTTACACCTTTAAAATCAAAAACGAACAAATATCCGGTTATGCAAGTGCCTCGAATAACCTATCAACTTTGGTGGAAGTCGACCTAAAAAGACAATTCTTTTACGTTACCCATTCCACAAAAGGTTCCTTAAAATTCCACGGCCACTACAGTATCAACGGAACCAACTCCTTTCCCGAACGACCACTGATTGGCGAAGGAGCATGGACTTATGCCATAAACGGAACTTTAAACGAAGATTTCACGTATCGATTTAAAATACAGTCTAATGGCTATCTCGAAATTTCTCAAGATTTAGAAAAATATTCAGCTTTGCTAATTGGTGATCCGGGGGAACATAAAGAGGTTAAATTGGAGGGATATTTGGAGGAGGATGCAGATTTAATTGAGTACGAAAAAGAACGGATTAGAACCAAGTTTCAAAAAGCGTTCGAGGATCAAAGGATTCAGAATAGTTATCCAGAACATCCTACAGCGAATCTTGTGCATCAATATTTAACGGACGTTTTCGAGGTTCGAAAAATTTGTAAAAAAAACGTTAATGTAATTTTTTTAATAATTGGATATTTTTAAGAGTTACTTTGTAATATGTGTGTTTTTAGAGTACACATTACTCGGAAATTATAAATGACCCAGGTTTTACAACGACAAGCTCATCTACAACGGAAAAAGCAAAAACCGAGGAAATTCCGACGAATGAGACGACTCCTTCGCCAACAGACGAACCGTTACATGGACAATGCAGTCATTTGAAGATATCGTCTGGTTTATTATTTATTGCACTGATTTTAGTTTTATTGTTTCAGTAAAAAAAACAATGCATTTTTGACAAATAAATATAATCAATAAATTCTATAAAAATTAAAATGTTAGTATTTAATTATTTATGCGTCTGACAAAAACACAATTAAAAGGAATATCCCTGTCAATCACATGAGTAATATTTGTTGGAATTTTGGTATCAATTTAATTAAAAAACATCTATTGTTCACACGAGGCATGTTTACAAAATTTCATCAATGTTATCGTTATCAGTATAGTTGAATGTCAATGTCAATGGATTTTATGGCACACACATGTTTGAGAACAAAGAGTGTTGGCATTTAATAAAACAGTGTGAATGAGAATCACGTACGCGAACACTACATCATAACAACTTGTACCCAAGCAAAAGGAAACCATGAGATGACATATCGTCTTGACGTTCTGAACTCTCGTTCTCTTTAACATTAAAAAAATGAAAGAATCATAATCATGGGCAGTGCTAAAGTTTCCAACGAGATAAAGGAGTAAAGTTAATGTTTTGATAATTAATCCAAGCATTAAATGGATATTTATTGGGTATTTTTTTATGGAGAGAGTGGCTTATCAAAAGAATCGACACCCACACCAATGTTCAAGCAATAATTTGTGTACTGGAATATTCGGGTTGATTCGATAGCATTTAAAAAATCCGTTTTTAATTTTACACCAATTAATTGCAAAACAGAAACATTTTTATTACTGAAAAGAAAATCCATACAAAACAGGAAATATTCCATAATATTATTTTTAAACGTCAATTAAAAATCAATTCGTTTCCCTTGATAAGTTGTTCCGCAACCTGATAATGATGAGGACGACGACGACGAAGAAGTTTCCCGTTGTGTTGTATTTTCTCCTTCTGGTGGCAAATGGAGTTCCTACAAAATACAAAATGAATAAATTAATTTAATCCTCATTTATAAAATACCATTAGTTAACTTTTAATTCATTTAATTTATTAACCAGGTCACTCAACTCACATGAAAATGCAACTTCTTCTTTTTAAACGAAAAGCCAATATCCTTCGGCGCCTCCACAATTTTTAAAGTGTGATTACCCGCCAATTTTAAAATGTTACAAATCCCATCCACTCCCCCCAACTCATTCCTCCTCTT
Organism: Entomobrya nicoleti; assembly: GCA_034695465.1. Taxonomy (NCBI): domain Eukaryota; kingdom Metazoa; phylum Arthropoda; class Collembola; order Entomobryomorpha; family Entomobryidae; genus Entomobrya; species Entomobrya nicoleti. The sequence goes on along the minus strand of JAQFZG010001436.1, from coordinate 13,417 downwards.
CTGGTCCACCACACTCTGCAAGCTTATCACAATATCTGCAAGATGCTCCACCTTACACCTTCCCAATTTACTCCGACCCCCACTTCCACCAAAGTCCCCCAAAATAATTACAGCACAGCTATTAGTACACTGAACCACTGATCTCAATTTTTCCATAAATTCTCCTCCGACCACCTCCCCCTCCAAATGGGTTATCCCAATTCTCAGAACATTTTGCGGTGCCTTGGGACCATCCAACTCCAAATTCCGGGCGATCCCCACAATTTCCTTTAAAATCCCATTTCCCTTCTCGGCCTCCAAATTTTGAGGCAGTGACCATCCCACATTATCTTGATTATCATTATCATCGTCACCACAGCATTTAGATAAATGCAAATTCTTCCCTCCTCCAAGTTCCTCCACATTTGTCTTCTTTCCAAAGTCAAAGGAAGGCTGATGATTTTGATCGGCGTGTCGACCCCCAACGCCACCACCACCTCCTCCTCCCCCTCCAGAATTACTTTGATGACCATACCTCCAAGCTATTTTTAAATCTGTGCCTCCTCCACCACCAACACCATCGTCTCCTCCTTTTGAAGAGGAGTCCCCACCTCCTGATGACTTTTTAATGGAGGGTAGATCCTTGGACAAATTTAAGGGGGAGGAGCTTCCCCCCGTGGCAATGTAAACATGATGATTGTAACAGGCGCCGTCAGCAATAAAGGACTTGAGTAGCATGTCACCAAACTTTGACGGGAATTCGTCTCCTTTTGAAAAAAAATCAAAATTGTGTTAAAAATTAAATTGATAAGTTGTTTTTAATTGATGGTATAATTAAATATTTTTGTGTGCTTACTGATAACGCATATTGATCCAATTGGTACACCCCCTCCAATATAATTATCCAAAAGAGGCACCCGGAATTTAACAACTTGTTCTCCGAATCTGGAGGAGGATGGAAATACGCCGGGAATTGGGACACGGGCTGCTCGACCGGAACCACCTCCAACGGAAGATAGTAGGTTGGGTTGTTTCTTAATTATAATTGGGTTGGACTTCATTGTGAATTGATTTTAAATGGAAGAACATTTAAACTTAATTAGAAATATTATTAGAGTAAAAGTAAAAGCAAGTGCACATGGTTTACATGCTTTTGCTTGTAAATGTAAACACGTTCAGCTGACTAGTGGGCTGGAGTAGAATGCTCAGCTGCTTTGAGCCAAAAAATATATGCATTTTAGAGAGCCATTGAAAATGCGCGAGATTTGAGCCGGCTTTTTGAGAGTAGAAACTTGGTAAAAAATGGGATTTCAACTAGAAATTAATGGACAATTAAATAGGGAGGGTATTAATCAGTTTAATCTTATTAGTAAATTAACATGGTATTTAGGTGATGTTGCCTAATCAGTTGTATAATAGTTTTTTACCGTTTGAAGTAATGTTGTAAGTGTTTAAGTTTTATGTACAAATGAAGAAAAAAAAACTTAATTTAGAACTGTATTAATTAGTAAATAATTTGTGTGCATTATTTGTTTAATTGCAGGTTAGTGGAAAGCTTTTAAAATGCCAGTGCCCAGTAAACAGGGTGTTTATAATCTGGAATGTCGTACTGTTTGTGGAAGGAAAACAGTTATCGTTATCATGAGAGGTCCAAAAGTGGTTGGAGCATTTATTCCAAAGTCATCATGATGACACCAAGCCCAGGTCAGACATTATCAAATGGGATGATAAGGTGAAGGACTGCGTTTTGATGGAGAAGATTTGGAGGAAAGCAACAATCAACTGTACGAATTATTGGGGCAAATGACTGACTTTGTTTTGTTTGGTGGCCTGAAAGACGTGGTGGTGGTAGTGGTGGTGGGATGGGGGATATCCTAATAATGGAGTTGATTTAATGGAGGTATTGAATGCTAATGGTAATTATTTGACAAGTTGGTTTGATCTGAAGCGTAAAATAAAATGACTGATAAAAACCTGAAAATATATTAGTTTTACTGATTGTATGTTTAGTTTACATAGCATATTAATTTATGTTGTCCTTTTACTTTGAGAGAAATAAAGAAAAAATTAATTCTTTATTAATTGTGTAAAGAAAAAAATATATTGCGCATTTAATTAGCACTGATTAATTTTAAAAATGATTAAATAGTATTAATTATGATACTTTTTGGGTTAAAAAAATACAAAAAATATAGTCTCCCCGACGGGGAATCGAACCCCGGTCTCCCGCGTGACAGGCGGGGATACTTACCACTATACTATCGAGGACTTCTTGTGTGAAGTCCATCGCTTATCGTGACTCGGCCAAAGCCTATCAAAATTGAAAATCGTTTTCTATCGCTTTTGTGGAATGGAAACATGGATAGTTTATGACTTCAGAAGAGTATTGGTGTTTTAATTGGTTTGGTAAATGTTTTCCATTTTATTTAGTCGGCTTAAAAATTATGGAAATGCAAGGCCCTCCATTACCTTAATTGAAGCCATTATAAAAAAATGAAAGAATTGAATTCCACCTGTTATTGTCTAATGTAAACATAATTTATTTAAGATTAAATTCGTTTTTAGTTTATTATTTTTTTTAAATATTGGCATTTTGATCAGCAGCAGCTTGTGTTCTAATAAATAAATTTTGACATGAAAACTGAAAATAATTTTGCAAATTTTCTTTTAACCTATTTTGATTTTTCCTATTACTCATTTTTCACCCCCTTTCGATTTAAATTTTCATCAAACTCATTAGAAAAGCCTTGGATTATACATAAATGTTTGTCGCATCAAACATTTTGTATAATTTTAGTCATTTTGGGAACATTTTCAGACGCGACCGTTCTTCGAGACTGGTTTGTGAGAGCTGGACTCCAAAATCGGGATCCAGTTTTCTACTTTCAATTGCTAGCAATATTATCCGGATCCATTTGGTTTGCAACTTCGTACATAGAACTTTATTTTAACAGTCATAAATTTGAAAAGTTGGTAAATTTTATGTGGAAAAATTCTGATATATTAATTGGCAAAGGAAGAACACTAAATAACTATCGAATATGGCAAATAGTATATACGTTAGTTGTACTAGAAATGCTGTGCGAATATTTTGCTGATGTTTTAGTAATTTTGAAAGATTCGAATTGGAAAGTACACGGTTTTGTGAATATAGCACATAAAGCGTTTTTAATTACGAATAATCTAAATAAAACGGAATATGATGAAATTTCGATATTGGATTATCTCCTGGTTATAATGTGTGGTTTAGGTAAACTCAATCAATTTGTGATTCTACACTACCTTCATGTTATTCTAATGGTTGTAGTGTTTTTAGTATGGATTGCTTCACTCAAATTTCGTAATATTTTAGAATTAGAGAATTATAACGAGAGAAAATTTTGTCTCGAATTTACGCCGGTTTCTATTAAGTTTCATAATTTAAGGTTTAAGCAGATTTTGGAAAATTACAATTTAGTTAAGGAATTTTGTGAACTGGCAAGTTGTGGGTTTGGAAGTATGTATATGTGCTATCTTGGTCTTTCTATAACGACACTGTCGAAAAGTATTGACTTTCTAATATTTGGGGCAATGTTGGAAATACAACTCAAGATATTCTTCGTTCTCCTTCTGTCAACCGCATTATTTGTTTTGTCTGCTGAAATTGCGGTTAATGTAAGCTCAATAAAAATACGTAAAATAAATATGGTTGGGTTTTCGGATTTCAAACATTTATGTATTTTTTTAAATTGATATTTAGATAGAAAAGTTTGAGAACTGGCTATCGAAAAATAAGAACTGGAAAGGATTTCCAGCTGAAGAAATTACTTTGATTAGCGCTGAACTACATAATCATAGTGTTGGGATTCGATGCAGTAATAGATTTACTATAACTTATGGCATGTTATGGAATGTAAGTGATGTGACGTGGTAATTGGTGTAAATTTCCATTAAAAAATCTCAAATTTAATAAAAAATATATAACTTGTTTTTTTTTAGGTTCTGTCTACTGTAATGACGTATTTCATCATTTGCTTGCAAACGCCCACAAAGACCTTAGCATAAACTTCGCCCTATTTTATTTAAACGATTCGTTTCAAATATTCGTTTGGGATTTGCTGGCATCGAAATTGTTTTACTGTGTTAAGCTACACAATTTTAATTTTTATTAAAAGTCAATATTTCTTTTCAAAAGTTACACGTCAAAAGTTATTGGCTAATAATATGGTGATAATAGTAATTCAATATGTTCAGAAATGGAAACTCCGGATAAATGGGAACAAGTTATGAAAAATTAGATGGATATCAAAGAGCTTTGCCAATTGACGAGTTTTGCATATTTGGTAATTTGTACTTGTGGATTATGACCTTATGAAATATAATGACCTTCTGTAGAAGTCTGGAGTTGGTTTTATGCAATCAAAGTGTATAAACTCAGCTGACTGCATTCTTATATTTGACTGAAGAAATTGCTACTGTAATTTTAGCATCTGAAGCTGTAGTTGATGTAAATATAAAACAAGTTTAGAATATTATAAATAATATCATTGTAATCTTGGTGTAGTCATATTTTATTTTTAAATTGACAAACTCAGATATTCGCTCACGAAGAAAGAAAATTGTAAAAAGATGAATTCAACTGATTTTTTTTTGATAGCAACTGAGCTACAAAATCAAGAGAGCGGTATTGATTTACAATTAGTTATTGTATGCTTTGGAATAATAGTATTGTTGTTTTAGATTTCACATACTAAAACCAATACTTAAAAACAAATCGACGATATAATGATATTGGACCTTTTTAGGTGCTCTCATCAGTTGTGACTTACTTCATTATATGTCTGCAGACATTGAGTTTGAGTTAAGGTGTATGAATATTGAAATAAAGGTGTATTTTAAACCTGGAACACTTTATACTTCAAGATTAGATATTCAAATTAGATGCTTTAGGCGTTAAATTTATTACAAAAATTTAATATATTTAAAATTTGACCCTTGTTTCAATTTGATACTTAAGTGTCAGCAATTGATGGTAGCACTTATTTGTTTCGAGAGAGTAAATGGATTATCATTTCATCATTTAAATTCCTTTCAAATTCGATAATACTTCGCAGGATCCATCCCCGAATAAACTCGATACGATATAACTAGGTAAATTTTTTGGTTGACTTTTTTTTTGAATTTTCCTTTTTCTTAATTTTCTCTCCATTCCGATGCCAAACATTGACATATACTAATCATTTTTTAAGTACTTAAAATATAAGTAATTTTGTGTATTGATAATACGTCAATTAACATTTATTTATATTGTAAACTCGAATGAAAATAATAATAAATAGTTTCAAAATTTCGTCAAATATTTACATTAGGAAAATATGTATGTTCTTAGCACCACTTATAAACATAACTTAACCAAATGATTAATGCATTCGTTTTAAAATCAATTGGTAGGTATTCTTACACAGAAACCTTTCAAATTGATATAAAGTAGAAATAAGCATGACCCAAATTAATGAAAATAACAAAATTATTTGCACTTCAGCTTAATAACTTTTTCTGTAAAATATTATAAAGCAGCAATAAATTGACAGTTGACTAAACACTTAATCACTGTATCCATTTATAAATTAATGCAATGTCGAATCTTCAAGAAAACGTTGCAAATTGCCTCTTGGTGTACTTTGATTTTGCATATTATCTACTAATCGCACCGTTTAGGTTTAAACCATCAAATAACAAAATTTCACCAGTTTGTTGGAAAGTTCACGGATGTAAACTTCAGAAACTTGGTTACATAATAATGGGAATCCTTGGATTGTTTGCTCTTCTTGATTCCTCCATGTCCATTTTGTCAGAAGCAAAGTCCAAAGGACGTGATCCCGTAGTATATTTTTCCTTTCTTGCTTGTGTATTTACGGCTACTCTACATCTGAAAATGCATCAAATGTTCTGGTTTCAAAATCATAAATTTCTCGATATCATTAACTTAGCAAGTTTCAAATCTGCAATGTTTTCGAACCAATTTGAACCAAAACTTTGGAAAAAGACGCAATTCTGGCAAATGATCTGTGTACTGTGTGTAATGGAAATAGCTTTTGAATTTTATTTCTTGTTAGAACTTTATCATACAGACTCGAATTTAATTCTTAATAACCTAATTCTCAGAGCCCGTAAAATGTTTTTTCTTCAAGAGACTCTAGAGTGGGGAATAGAAAATAATGTCTCATTGATAGACTGTTTTTTGGTTATAATATTTATATTGGTTTGGTTAAATCAGTACCTTATCAGTCGCTTTCTAAATTTGAGCCTGTTATGTTCAGTTTTGATTTTGTGGACTACCTCATGCTCGGTCAAAGAAAGCTTAATACCCGGAAATAATATTATTGTTAGTAATCATGGCGTGCTAACTTTTACCCAGAAAAAATCTTTCAGAAATAAACAAAATTTAGAAAAGTATGAAGCGGTAAAACAACTTTGTCATTTGGTTAGTTCTGCGTTTGGGTCATTTTTTACGTGGTACATTGGTAATTAGTGCAGCAGTAAAGTTATGTGTGCAAGTTGGTAGTTGGTAAGCTCTAGAAAAAATATATTATAAAATATTCAAGAGTTGTCCGAAAAAATCGTGTATTACATCATCTTGATCGCAATAATATTGCGCATATTGAAATTTTATCAGTGCAAGCGTGGAGTTAGTAAAAAGTGCCAGAACAGTGCAAATTACAAATCGCAAAAGTGCCTAAGTGAAGGATAAATTATCATTATCATCATCACTTCCATTTATTTGAGGTACCTAAAGCACTTTCCATAACATAGCCATGTATTGCAATCTCTGTTACATGAGGAAAAAGAAAGGACAGCAACAACTTCAGTGTACAAAATGTAAGCTGGTGTTTCATAGAACTTGCCTAAATATCAGCGTTGATGCATACAACGTCTATCAACAACAGTCATGGACATGCAAATCATGTACTGAAATCACAACAGCATTACCAACACCAACGTGCGCTCTGTGCACAAAACAAAGAAAAAACTGGATAAGTACAAAATGCAATGCCTGTCACTTGTACTTCCATAGATCCTGCCTCAGGAAAAAATACCCAAAATACCAACCTGACGATTTTTACTGGTTGTGTCCTGAGTGCACGTTAAAAAATGACAGACTGGATATTAGTGAAGAGTCAAATATAGACATAAGTGATACATGTCTCAAAGGCATATCTATAGGGCACTTAAATGTAAGAGACATTTTATCACTGAACAAAAAAGATGACGTGTATGATATAGTGAAACAAAAAGGTTTTCATGTGTTTGGTGTAACTGAGTCATGGCTAACGTCAGAAATTAGTAATGAGGAACTTGCTATACCAGATTACAACCTTTTCAGAATAGATAGATCAAACATTAAAAACCACAAACAACGTGGTGGCGGGTTATTATTATATGTGAATCAAAACTACAAAGCAACCCAATATTCTAGTACTAAAACCAAGACGGAATACTTACATGTATCGATTCACAATGATCATATCTCAACAATTCACATCATTCTCTTATACAAACCACCAAATGCAACAACACACGATTTAATTACAACAATACAAAGCACCTTGCAGTCATGCCATAATACCGAAACATATGTAATTGGAGATTTAAATATCGATTTACTAAAACAAAGCACATCCCAACGGGAACTAAACGCTGTGATGAACGACCATAACTTCGTACAAATTATCAAATCTCCAACACGTACTACTAGTATAAGCTCTACTCTAATTGACTGTATTTATACAAACAAACCATTATTAAATACAAACAATGGAATTATTGAATGTGGAATCTCCGACCATGACCTAATTTATACGTGTCGTAAAAAATCTAAATTTCCAAAACTGAAATTTAAAAAGGTTGAGATTCGAAGTTTCAAAAACACAGACTATGATGCTATGAGAAAAATGATAGCAGATGCCCCGTGGTGGATTTATGAACATTGCACAAACATTCATAAAAAATATGAAATGTTTGAAGCAATTCTACAGCATGTTTTAAACGTACACGCACCTCTAGTGCGCACTCAAATCAAAGAAAAGCGGAAACCCTGGATGACTGCGACTTATGATATAATTAATAGAAAACTTCATAAAGCATGTAAACGATTCCACTCTGATAAATCTGATGCTTCAAAGCAAGAATATAAGTCGATTAGAAACCAGCTTAACCACCTTAAAATGAAATTGAAACGTAACACAATTAAAAAAATTCTTCAAAATGACTTGACTAACTCGAAAGAAATTTGGAGTGTACTCAACAGTGAAGTTGGTCGGAAAAAATCTGACTATCCAATCTCGGAGTTAACAGTCAGCAATCGTACTATTACTGATGAGAAGGAAAAACTAAATGAACTAGCAAAACATTTCACACAAAACGCAAGAAATGTGAAAAAGGCAATTCATTTGCCCTGTGAGGAAGAAGAAAAGTGTTCACAAACAAAAATTTATAGTTCATTTAGAGTTCAGCCAGCGGATGTGGAAGTTGTCATTGGTAGGCTAAATACAAATAAGCCAAGTGGACACGACGGACTTCCGGCAAGATTTTTTAAATCATGTGCAATGGCCATTGCACCACATCTTGCTCTCCTAATTAATGGAATGATAAAAGAAGGACAGTTCCCAAATCCATTAAAAATCGCACTAGTTACGCCACTGTACAAGAAAAAAGGCGACACTAGTCAAGTGAAAAGTTATAGGCCAATATCAGTGCTGCCTACATGTACTAAAATCATAGATATGATTTTGTATGAGAAACTAATTAATCACTTCGAAAGTAATAACATATTAATGAAGGAACAACATGGATACCGGAAAAGCAGATCAACACAAAGTGCTATCACAATAATAACCGACGATATCAAAAAAGCGGCAGACGATCGTTTGATCACAGGTGCCATATTTATAGACTTTGTACAAGCTTTTGATAAAGTGCAATACAATGAACTCATGCAAAAGCTTTATAAATATGGGATAAGAGGAAATTTACTTTCTCTTCTTCAATCATACTTTACAAACCGTAAAATCATTGTGTGCAAAAATGGAACTAAATCGGACCCATATTATATGACCCAAGGGACCGCTCAGGGCTCGGCGGTCAGTGGATTGATATTTTCAATCTACATAAATGACACTCAAGAGATTTTCAAAGAATGTAAATTTGCGTATTACGCTGACGATTTGGTGATGTATGTGCATGGATCATCAATCAATGATATACAAGAAAAACTTCAACGAGATCTTAATAACCTCCAATCATGGTGCAAGATTAATTCAATGAAAATTAATATTGACAAAACAAAGTGCATGGTTTTCAAAACTAGAAATTTAGAATGTGATAATGATTTCAAATTGAAAATCAGTAACAAAATAGTCGAATGTGTAAATGAATTTATGTATCTCGGTTTACTTTTGAATGAAAAGCTTAACTTTGACACACATTTTGAGAATACATGCAAAAAAATGACACAACGACTTTACATGATAAATAGATACAAAAACCTATTTAGTCCAAGATGGAGACACATTTTTTCAACGTCTCTTGTTCTCTCTCTTGTTGACTACTGTCTTATAGTTTGGGGAGATGTATGCAATACCAAACTTAAAAGAATCAATCAAATAATACTAAGACTAGCAAAAATAGTTGTATGTGCAAAACAAAGACACAAAACCTCCAAAATTGACCGGCTAGAACAACTCAACTGGATTTTATGTCATGAACGACTTCAACTGTACACTCTCAACTATATATACAAGCGAATATGGAATAAATCTTCAGTGCAAGAGTGCTTCACATATTTTGAAAAACGAGAAGATACAGAACGAAGTTCAAAACAAGAAAAAAACTTTAAAATTCCCTTGATGCGAACAGAATATGGGAAAAGTAGTTTTTTCTATAGAGGAATCATTTTATGGAATAGCCTACCCTCACAAATTAAAAATTGTGATGGTGCTAAGTCATTTGAAATCATGGTAATAAAGTGGATATTGGACAAACGGAACAACAATGACATTTTGAGACACATCTAAAATATTAACCTGTTATATAAATTTAATATATTTTATTTTATGACTACATTTTAAAAATATGTTTTAGAATATGTTAGAGCATTTTTTTCTTATTCGCAAAAGGTACAAATTCATGCAAACAGACATGTACTTATGCACATGTTATGAAACATTGTTTTCCTTAGTGTATTAAATGAATGTAAAATGTTATGTTTTTTAATCACTTGAATAAATTTGGCAATACAATACAATACAATTACATGGTTGCCTTACCCAAACATATCGATTTACTTGTTTTTGGAGATGGGCTTGCTAAACGCCTTTCAATATTTTTACTTGTTGCCTCATCAATTAGAATATTGATTTTAGCAGCTGAAATTGTAGTCAATGTATAAAGATTACATTAAAATTTTACTATATTAAACGTAAATATTTTTGTAATTAAATGTAACGTTTTGTTGCAGATAGATTCCTTCAGAAAATGGCTGTCGAATGAAGAAAATCGTGAAGGTTTATCTTTTGAGTCAATAAGCAATATAAAAGAAGAACTACTCAATCAAGAAATTGGTATGCGGTACAGTAATAAGTTTACCATCACATACTCTATGCTTTGGAATGTAAGTGGCTAGTAATATGTACGTACATAATTGTTGACATTTTCTTATCGGTAATGTTTATGGTTTCTATTGTAATTTAGGTTTTGGCTACGGTGGTCACGTACTTTATAATTTGCTTGCAAACCACACAAACTGGAAAATAACAAATCTTGTGAAATTTTGAACAGGCCCATACAAGAAGCATTTTATCCACTAATGGGTATTTAGCGGCAACTGTATAAAGTTTTATTATTGTTATATATACTTATTGTTAAGTTAATTATTCTACATGTTATTTAATTAAGATTAAGCTTTGATTATTTAAAGTAGAATCCCAAAATTTAATTTTCAATATAGTGGGTTACCAAATATTGAGATCATGCCTAATTGTGTTTCTTTGGGGTCGTTCATCAAATATTACAACTCAAAATAGAATTGCCTGCGGAGCCAGTCACCAATCCTTGATCTTTTCCAACTTGTTTACCAGTTTTATTTTTTTAATGGGCTCGACGATGATCTACTCTAAATATAAGGCACTTTCCATTACCTTAATTGAAGTCACTATAAAAATTAAAGTATTAAATTCAACTTGTTATTGTCTAATGCAAAATTAAATTTTTATTTTATGTTCAATTTTTGAAGATTGACATTTTGATCAGCATTTGGTCTGTGTTCTAATAAAAAATTGCAATGAAAGCTGATGATAATTTTGCAAACTGTTTTTTAACCTATTTTGATTTTTCTTATTACTCATTTTTAACCCCGTTTCGATTTAATTTTTTATCAAGCTCATTAAAAAAGCCTTGGATTATACATAAATTTTTCCCGCAGCAAACATTTTGTATAATTTTTGCCATTTTGGGAATAATTGCAGATACGGCTGTTCTCCGAAATTCATTTTTAACAGCTCCACATCAAAATCGAGATCCAGTTTTCTACTTTCAATTGTTATCGATAATATTCGGATCCGTTTGGTTTGCAACTGCGTACATAGCATTTTATTTTAACAGCCATAAATTTGAAAAACTTGTGAATTTTCTGTGGCAAAATTCTGATATTTTAATTGGCAAAGAAAGAAAATTAAATAATTATCGATTATGGCAAACAGTATATACATTAGTTGTACTAGAAATGCTGTACGAATATTTTTCACACATTTTAGGAATAATACAAAATTCCAATTGGAAAGTATACGGTTTTGTGAATATAGCACATAATGCGTTTTTAATTACAAATAATCTAAATAAAACGGAGTGTGATGAAATTTCAATATTGGATTATCTCCTGGTTACAATATGTGGTTTGAGAAAACTCAATCAATTCGTGATTTTACACTATCTTCATTTTGTTTTAATGGTTGTAGTGTTTTCAGTATGGACTGCATCACTAAGATTTCGTAATAGTTTAGAAGCAAATTCTAACGAGAGAAAAATTTGTCTCGAATTTACGCCGTCTTCTAATAAGTTTCAGAATTTAAGGTTTAAGCAGATTTTGGAAAATTACAATTTAGTTAAGGAGTTGTGTCAACTAGCAAGTTGTGCATTTGGAAGTATGTACCTGTGCTATCTGGGTCTTTTTATCACGACATTGTCGAGAAGTATTGACTTTTTATTATTTGGGGAAAAGTTGGAAGTACAAATCAAGATATTCTTATTTCTACTTCTTGCAACGGCATTATTTGTTTTGTCTGCGGAAGTCGTTGTTAATGTAAGTTTAATACTGTAAGAATATATGGAAAATGAAAATCTAATTGGCTTATAAATTTCATTTTATGGCATACATATTTATATTTAGATAGGAAAATTTGAAAACTGGCTATCGAAAAATAAAAACTGGAAAGGATTTTCAACGGAAGAAATCACTTTGATTAGTGCTGAATTACATAATCATAGTATTGGGATTCGATGCAGTAATAGATTTACAATAACGTATGGCATGTTATGGAATGTAAGTGATGTGTTAATTTTTGGGCAAATTCCCAAAAAGAGCAACTTAATAAATTTTTAGTAAAAATTTGATGTTTTTTTAGGTTCTGTCTACCGTGATGACGTATTTCATTATTTGCTTGCAATCGCCCGTAAATAGTATAACAAAATTAGAGCATTAATTTTCAGCATATTTCATTAAAACAATTCGAAGTTAAAGCGTTAAAAAATTGCTTTGTTTGGGTAAGTAACAAATATTAATTTTATTAGAATCCAAACGTATGAACGACTCTTCAAAATTTATTAGGAAACCCGTTTAAATACACTTGAAAGTTTGGCCACAATTCTAATAAATTTGAGTGGATAAACAAATAGAGTTGTCAAATAAAACAGTCTAAATAATAATTGAACCGTTTAAAAAAAATATATTTGTGAAAGTTCCACGTTTACTGAAATCATAAAATGCGTTGTTCTTGCAAGTCTCCATTTACTTTCGAAGAAAGACAATTGGAGAGATATGAACTCTAATGAAATTATTTTTATAACAACTGAGCTAAAAGCCACGATGCATTCCCATTCGTTGAAGCAATATATTTAAAGTTAGTTATTGTTTGCTATAGATTAAAGCAAAATTATATTTTTCCTTTGCCAATTTAAAACTTTCTACCAATTTTTACTAAATTTGAAGCACATAATGGTATTCCACAATTTTATTTAGGTGCTCTCTATAGTTGTGACGTACTTTATTCCGCCTTTATCAGTCTAAGCCCAAGTGTCCATATAGACACCTAAAGTGTCTATATAGTTACTTTGGAAAAATAATTAATTATTTAATTTACGAAAGTGGAACTGTGAAAGTGAAAAAACATATGAAATATCAGCAATG